>PVJA010001343.1:0-82921 GCA_004027025.1 Myocastor coypus
TTTTTTTTTTTTTTTTTTTTTTTTTTTTTTTTTTTTTTTTTTTTTTTTTTTTTTTTTTTTGCCAATACCATGCTGATTTTACTACTGTAGCTTTGTAGTATAACTTTAGGTCAGGAATTATAATGCCTCCTGCCTTACCTTTGTTGCCCAGAATTTTCTTTGCGATTCTGGGTCTTTTTTGATTCCAAATAAATTTTGGGAATAATTTCTCCAGGTCTGTGAGGTATGTTGATGGCATTTTGACAGGAACTGCAGTAAATCTGTGTAACAATTTTAAAAGTATGGCCATCTTCACAATGTTGGTTCTTCCTATCCAGGAGCAGGGAATATCTTTCCATTTTCTGAAATCTTCTAGAATCTCTGTTTTCAGAGTACTGTAGTTGTCATTGAAAAGGTCTTTTAGTTCTTTAGTTAGGTTAATTCTTTTTCTTTTTCTTTTTCTTTTTTGTCTTTTTGAGACAGGGTCTCACTATGCAGTTCAGGCTGGCCTTGAGCTCACTTTTGTAGCCCAGGCTGGTCTCGAACTCACACCGATCCTCCTGCCTCAGCCTCCTGAGTGCTGGGATTACAGGCGTGCGCCACCACGCCCGGCAAGTTAGGTTAATTCTTAAGTATTTCATTTTCTTCGGTGCTATCTTAAAGGTACTGCTTCTCTAATTTCTCAGTGTGTTTGTTACCTGTGTAGAGGAATGCTATTGACTTTTGTGTGTTGACTTTGTAACCTGCTATGCTACTGAATTTGTGTATTCTAGTAGCTTCTTGGTGGAGTTTTTTGGGTCTTCCAAGTAGATTATCATGTCATCTGCAAATAGTGATAGTTTTGCTTATTCTTTACCTATTCTTATTCCTTTTATTTCTCTTTCTTGGCATAAAACACTGAGCTAGATTAGTATGAGAGCTGTAAGAAGCTTGAATCAACAGCCCTCAACAGTGCCAGTTTCACTGGTAACTCAATGCAATTATGCAACATTGGACTATGTATATAACTACTTCCTCTCAGTTCAAAGAGAAGATATTTTTCTTTTTTTTCTTTCCTTACCAATATTGATTAGAAATTTTATCATGTATATACCCTGTGCTCTGTATGACTATAATGAAGACAACAATATGCAATGGATCAATTATTGTGAACGTACTACTAATATGTTTTGAAACTATTATATTGTTATTTCTTATTAAAAGTAATAAACAGAAAAGAAAACAAAAGAAAAGAAAGAAGGAGGAAGAAGAGGAATAAGGAGGAGGAGGAGAAGGAGGAGAAGAAGGAGGAGGAGAAGGAGAAGAGGAAGAGGAAGAGGAAGAAGAGGAGGAGGAGGGGGAGGAGGAGGCACACACAAGACAGGAGTCTGGCTCCAGTCCACTCAGCCTCGCTCTGATGGTGTGTGACCAGCTCAGCACCCACACGTGGCCTCTTGCCATCCCACACTGCTCCACAGAGAATAGCCACTCTGTCCTGCACCCACTCCCACGCTCGAGATGCTGCTCATTCTCGGGGGAGCCCAAAGGTGTTGCCTCCTCAGGAAACCATCAAGACACACTCGTACATGGGATGAGTAGCCAGCGAGCACTCAGTGGCAGGAAGTGGTTAGCCTCACAGGACAACAGTGGTTGCAGTCAGCCATGGCCACTGCCCCTGGAGCTCATGGCCTAATGGGAAAAATGGACACTAAATTACAAACTGTATTTAGCAGCCTAGCAGAGGTTGTAAACAAAGGCAGAAAGCTCTACAAGGATATGCTGGGGAAACCTCACTATGGGAAACCTGTGATCTGTCCCATTTGGAGATACAAGCTATTGGCTAGACTTGTTTTTACATAGAACACAGTGCTTTTGTTTATAAAGGAGGCCCCTCTGGGCACCTAACACAGGAAGGACAAGACAGGGCCAACAGTCTGGGTAAAAATAAGTGGTGTAGCCGGGCATGGTGGTATACACCTATAATCCCAGCACTTGGGAGGCTGAGGCAGGAGGATCGGTGTGAATTTCAGACCAGCCTGGGCTACAAAAGTGAGCTCAAGGCCAGCCTCAACTGCATAGCTAAATCCTGTCTCAAAAAGACAACAACAATAACAACAATAATAACAATAACAATAGCAATAATAATAATAATAATAATAATAATAGTAATAATAAATAAGTGGTGATCCCTGTGGAAATCAGTATGGAGAATCCTCACAAAGCTGGAACTAGAGATTCCATGCAACTATGCTGGTCCTCCTTTTCATATCTTCCCAAGAGCATTAGGAGAATGGCAGCATAGCCATGTATGCCCACACGCCTGTGCCAATAGCAGCACAACCCCTAATAACTAAACCTTGGAACTGGCCTGGATGCCCATCAGCAGGTGAATGGGTAAAGAAAATGTGGTTTTTATATATAACAGAGTACTGCCTTACCACTAAAGGGTACATTTGAGATCATGTTAGGTAAATGGATGCATTGTGCTGCAAGACCATGTTTTTAAATAAGATAAATCAGAAGCTGGGCATGGTGGCACACACCTATAATTCCAGCACTGGGGAGGCTGAGGCAGGAGGATTGGTGTGTAAGTTCAAGACCAGCCTGGGCTACAAAAGTGAGCTCAAGGCCAGCCTGAACTGCTTAACAACACCTTGTCTCAAAAATAAAATATAAAATAAAATAAAATTTAGTAAAAAATAAATAAGATAAATCAGATATTATTTCTCTTATATGAGATACTGAAGACATAGATAAGGACAGAAATAGGTGGCAGATATTGGGAAGTAGAAGGAAAATGATCGAATGGAATCACTTTTTTTTTTTTTTTTTTTTTTTTTTTTTTTTTTTTTTTTTTTTTTTTTTTTTTTTTTTTTTTTTTTTTTTTTTTTTGGTGGTACCAGAGATAGAACTCAGAACCTTGCACTTGCCAGGCAAGGACTTATTCCACCGAGATATCTCCCCAGCCCTGGAAAATGATTGAATGGGAAGGTGAACAGGGGAGGGGGGAAAAGAAAAAAGTCAGAATAGAAGGAGAAATGGAAGCAAAGCTTTTGTAAGTAAGGCAGGCAGAGGTAGAAGGAAGGAGAGGAAGGGAAGACTCCAGATGTATCATGTACAGGTATGAATTCCCTAGGATGCATGCGATCATTATGTGCTTCGAAGGAGTACCAACAAATTTAATTTTAAAAATCTATGGTACACAAGTTAAGTTACATCTCCCCAAGTGCTCCAGAGCCGGCGGTCAGCAGGTAGCGGAAGATGGAGAGGCTGTGAGCGGTGCGACCCCTAGGTTTCACCAGATGCAGAGCCCGGGCTAGGTGCCCGGCCCACAGAACCTCGGTCTGCGCTTTACTCTGGTATGACGCACGCGGCAGCCCTATACCCAGCCACGTAGCTGGGCGCCCTCCCCCAGGCCCCACCCCCAGAACGCAGCTGTCTCACCTGGAGCTCCACAACCCTTAGCCACAGCTCCCCCGCCTCAGCCCAGCGACCTCCGTCCTCTCTTCTGTGTTTGGGAACATAGCGTAAGACTCCTTCCTCTCACATGAAGAAGTGGGAGAAAGGTAAAGAAAACCTTTACTGCTCAGTGCAGGAGGTCTGCAGAAAAGAGGCTCGAACCCTCCTGGAGGAGGCAGGGAAACACATTATCTATAGGGCTGGGCCAGGCCGGAGTCTGTAGGGGCGTTAGGGTGTCATGACAGGAGCTGATTGCGGAAGGTTTGGTGGAAGTAAAAAAGGAAAGAAATAGATGAGGTTAGCTGGGGCGAAGAGGACGGGAGCCACAGTGCTGACTGGGCCAACTTTTGCAGGGGCACAGAGCCCGCAGCAGCACTCCAGGCTCTGGACCTGTCCTCCTGTTGCTTAGCAGTGTCTTCAAGTTCATCCGTGCTGTAGCATGTTATCAGAAGCCCCTTCCTTTTCCAGGCTGAATATTATTCTCTTATATGTGGGGCCGAATTGTGTTTGTTTATTCACATAAACATAGCCACAGAATTGCTTCGCCCATTTTGGCTACCGTAAATTACACGGCAGAATATTCATTTTTTTTCCCTTTGTCTGCCCAGGAGTCATTTAGTAAAAATGATGATATCGCAGCTGGCCCCTAATACACCTTTAAAAGGCTACTAAAAATTATCAATGTCAACATGCTACATCGTTATGCAATAAATTTGAAATAACTAAAACCTCTGTAACACTTAGAAAATGAGAAATGTTAGCCTAAAAATGAATAAATAAAACCCTACATCCCAGGGAAAATCATCAAAAACTTAAAAACTGTCAGAAAAGAAGGCCAGAAAGAAAAGCAATGCATTCTGAATCATACAGAACCGAGCTCTATCTAGGCTTAGGCATAACCTGGGATGCCTTGTCATAAAGCAAAAAGGGACACAGGCGCGGGGCAAGGGTGTGGAGTCGGGTACTACCTTGCCATGCAGCTGGGCGTCGATTCCCCTCCTGGCTATGTCCTCGCTTTTGCCTGAGCAGCTCCTGTGGAGGTTGGGAAGCATTTGCATGTGCGCAGCGCACCCCAACAAGGGGGAAACCCAGGGTACAGGGTGGACTGACTTCGCGGGGCTCGGAGCTTTCCCATCGAGGGGCTGGAGCTGCGGAGGGGAGGCGCTTAGCCTTCACAGGTCAGCCGCAGAAGCAACCAATGATAGACGCAGGAGGGACAGGCAGGCAGCACGGAGCTTCTTCTCTATTAAACTTGGAGTAGAAAAACCTACTCTAAACCAGTATGCTCATCAAACTCCAGTAATTCCTTTATGTATTTAAGAAATTCTCTTTACTGTATTAGTAATGCAGGCTTTCATAAAACTGAAAATATTATAAGGGTTAAAAAAAAACTTCCCTACCTTCATACTCCAAAACTTAAAACTATTTGCGTGTGCCGTATTCATTTTGGTTATTTTTGCGGGGTGTGTGTCTTAGCATTTTCTAGTTTAACCCGGACAGAAGGCCCCTCTTAAAAGGCCCCTTGGAAATCATAAAGTGGGAGGCTCCTAAGTGTCTGACTCCTACAGTCACCGAGCTTAACTGGGAGGAATTGTCAGCAAACAAATGAAGTAATGATGCTGCACATGTAAAGTGAAAGCATTTTTTAAAAACTGAGATTAGTACAACAGCCTTATTTTTATTTTTAATTGGTGGGTTTATGAAGCATTTTATGATCAGATAAAAGCATGCAAATAAAGTTTCGCTTCTTCACTTACGGTGTTAATCAAGCGTCTTCTATGTTCCAAGCCTAGGATATGTGAAGGAGAATAAGAAATACATTTGAAGAAGAATGAGAAATAAGTACAAAAGAGAGTAAGAAATAAAGAGCCAGAGGGCTGGTGAGATAGCTCAGCAGACGCAGTGCCTGCTTTGGGCAAGTGCAGGGACCAGGGTTCAATTCCAGGTCCTGAATGCTGTGCTGGACCCACCCCCAGGGTGCCCTGAGGTCTTAATGGCATCTGGGCGTGTTGGCACATGCCTGCAATCCCAGCACTGGGGAGGCTGAAAAAAAAGGAGGATTGCTAGGGTCTAAGCTGCATAGTGACCCCTGTACCAAATACATACAAAGAAAGAAAAGACAGCCCAAAGGACAGTCACCACCACTCCTCAAGCAGCAATTTCTCACTGTGCTTTGGTCAATCCTCAGGAAGGACAGCTGGGCCCACAGGAGGGCCCTGTAGAGCATCCCTGGAGCAGGATAGGAGATGGGGTAGGAGATGGGGATCTGCAGGGTCAGGGAGTCCCTACGAGTCCTGTGAGTCTCTCCGGTGAAGTGGGCAGAGCTCTGGAGTCCAGGGCTCCTGCCTGGAGGAGGCCTTCGCTTTTACCCTGGGCACAGGAGTTTCAATCCAGGTATAGCTCTGGCCAGGCTTGGGTCTGTTTTAAGATGACAATTCTTGTTGCCAAAAAGAGATGGGTAAAGAAAAAAACACAGTGGCCTGGAAGCCAATTAGGAGACATTCATCGCGTTCCCTTACTTCCACATAATGCAGCAGTTTATCTGCCGCCTGCTGTGCACCGCCCACTAGGCCAGGCCTGGAGAACACAGGGGCCAGCAGCTCTAGGGGATTCCTGAGTCAAGGAGCTGATGATGGGGGCAGCTGAGCTCTCACAGCAATGGTGACCCGAGGTCAGAGCTACGTGGCTGTGACATATCAGATGCAGTTTCCCTAGACAAAATAAAGGTAAATGATGTCGGTAAAAGTCTGAACCCACCAGGCAGCACCAGCATATGCAATTAAGCCACATTCATGGAAAGCAGTGGGGGGTCTTGTGCTGGATTTGGGGTCAGAGGAGGACAGTGGTACAAAGAGCAGCGCGGTCTGAATGCATCCATCTGTGGTGCTGTTAATAACGATGCCCCAGTGCTACACTTGGGCCTCCTGGTATGTTCTATTGTTACCTCAGACGTCAATGAGGAGAAACCTGATGACGGGTCTGTGCGAGCTCTGAATTCCTTTGCAGCACGTCTGTAAACCTCAAATTTCCTCCTCAAAAGCCAGTGTGTGTACATGCCTGTGCACGTAGGGTCTCATGCATAGTCAGTGGGAAAAAATGCAAATAATAGCTAAAAGTCCTATTTTTGTAAAAGTACTTAAAACTTACACACACACACACACACACACTCTCTATGAATTCATAGGTCTGTATGTAATTCATAAAATAAGTCCTTAAAAACACATGCAACTTCATACCACTCGTTACTGGCAATGGAGGACAGAGAGGAGGGAGGGCCTTGGCGGAGGAACCCAAATGGTCTTGGCTCTGTCCCCACTGTGCCGTGCTGTGAAAGAAGTGTGTCCCCTCGCAGGGGAACTGTGACCTGCACCAGGCCTCAGCCTCTGCCCCACTCATGCTGATGACTCTGGTCCCCTTGCTCCAGGCCACCATTCAGCCAACTGGGAGGTCCCTCTGCCCAGGTGTTTGTCGACTCCTGGGTGCTGTTTAACTGCCCTTCCACAGAATCCACTCCTGAGGCTTTCTTTCTTTCTTTCTTTCTTTCTTTCTTTCTTTCTTTCTTTCCAGGACCGGGGTTCAAACTCACAACCTTGTACTTGCCACAGCCAGCACTTGTGCCACAGAGCTATCTCCCCAGCCCCCTGAGGTCTACTTTCTTTCGCCTAATTAGCTGCTTTCTCCATTCCAAGTCAGAGGCCAGGAAAATTCCCACTGTGAAAAAAAGTGTTGAATTACAAAGGATAATAGGAAATCCCAGCTAATTGTGAAGCCTGCTACATGGATAATGGGTGTGAACAGCTGCTGTGGGCAGCAGCGCTGTCCTGGCTGAGGAGAACCCTGATTTCTTAGGTCAGCTGGCATTCTGTAGTGGCAGCAGCAGTGACCAGGAAGCACAAGGACACCTGGTGTGGAGTGGGGACAGGGTAGGGTGGGGTAGCAGCTGGGTCTGAAGGGACTTGATAGGGTGTAATCTAGGCTGTCTGGAAACTGAATTTCATGCAGTCGTGAAGATGCAATTATAGCCACTGCACACCTTGAACCTGCTGCTCTGTGAAGCTGCAGGGTGTGCAGCTTGCTGAGAAATTCCCAGTGACCAAAAAGCCAGAGAGGCGGCACGTGAGCCAGGGCGCTGAGCCTCCTGCATCTGCAATGAGCTGAGAGTGTGGCTTGTCCCTGAAGAACCGCTCCAACTCCCAGCCTTCCTCCAAGCTTCCTCCAGCTATGTCCCTGGTGCCTTTGACACACGACGAGAAGTTGATCCCTTCTCTAAGAGAAACAGCAATACTTTTCCTCACTGAGCTCCTAGATGACAGATTTTTTTAAGGCGTTCCTGTGTTATGCTTAAAATAGATCTAAAAATAAGGTAGCAAACAGACCCAGCAGACCCCAAGTAGAAGGCTCCATGCAGCTCAACAAAAACCAGCTTTAGGGAGGATTGCTACCTCGGGCAGTGTGAGATGGGTTGCACCAGGGAAAGAGGCCCTACCCACCCTGTGCAGGGGTCCCTGAGGCTCAGGGCCCCAAAGACACTATACAGTCCCCTAAGGGCTCTTTTCAATGTGCAGAGAGCTCTGGGTTCAGCAAATGTTTAAAATGCTGGGCCCTTAAGAGAACAGAAGAGAGAGAGAGAGAGAGAGAGAGAGAGAGAGAGAGAGAGAGAGAGACAGACAGACAGACAGACAGACAGAGAGACAGACAAACAGAGAGAAAGAGAGAGACAGAGAGGGAGAAAGAGAGAGACAGAGACAGAGAGAGACAAAGACAGAGACAGAACATGCTCTTTTCTTGGGCAGCACTGAAGCTGCCCAAGAGTCTTCAGCTCTAGCACATTCCCACCCCAGGGCATAGGCATTTTGGAGCTTGTGGACCCAGCAGCAAATACTAATTAAGCAGGATTCTCTCTCCCAAATTCAGGGCTTTTGTAAGTGACTGGAGCCCTCCAACACAGAAGGAGTGCTCAGACCTCAACCTAGCAGCCACAAGAGAAGTCACCCCAAGACAATGTCCAAGACTAGACTTCAGCTCCAGGGGCTGGAGGGTAGGGAGAGCTATGGAAGGGGTGATGGATGCCCCAGTGCCCCAGCAAGAGGCCCTGTCTGCTTTTTTTTTAGAAGGTTCTGAGTGCTGTGTTCCCCATCCTTTATAAAAGAATGAGAAGGGAGAGAACAGAAGGGCTCTCCTGGCTGGCCCTCACCAGCCAGCATGTGGGGCAGGCAGACAGGGCCCCATAGCAAGGATTCCTGAGCTACTCAGGACACCAAATTCAAGTCCTCAGACGGTGGTCTTCTAAGTCACAGGACCTGTCTCCCATATGCTTAGGCAGGAGGGAGGAGCTTGCACCCGCATGGCGAAGGGGTGCAGGAGGGCAGCAACCAGAGGCACAGAAGGGCCAGAACAGAGCCTGTGTGCCCAGACCCTGCCACGAGCCAGGCCTCGTCCAGGGAAGTCTCTTCCCACCCAGCATGGTTCATAAGTTCTGTTTTCTGAAAAGAAAAGAAAAATTCCCTTAGGAAATAATTTCTTCTTATATTATGGCTAAGATGCTATAACTTCTGGGGGTTGACATCGGTATGTGGTTGTATTGCCGGGCCCCTTCTATATCCTTCATGCCGCCTCTTTGAGGCCCTCCAAAACCTCTACGAAACAAGCAGTGTTTTCCCATGCTATGGTAAGGAGCTAGACCCCAAAGAGGCAGAGGGCACACCCAAGGTCGCATGAGTGCCATCGGCAATATCTGTCTGCATATTGCATCTCTCCCTGCTACATGCTGGATGCTCTGCCAGGCACCCGCATCTGTTAGCTCCACATGAGATAGCTTTTGGCTTCCTGGAGCTTCCGAGTGGAGAAAGAGAGTTGGGAGAAGAGCGCCAGACGGATTAAATCAAGGAGCAGTCAAGAATTCCTTTCATCAGAAGATATCCCACACCTTAATTTTTACCATCCTATTTTCCATAAATCTTAATACAAACAGAGATAATTGGTGCTTAATTAAAACCTTCTGTGTAGTACATTAAAGAGCATTTTAAATCAGAAGACATAAAAGTGTCCTGTCACATGGAACCCTGTTCTTCCTGGTCTCGGTGGGTCCTGCCCAGCCCAGGTGCAAACTCAGGCTACTGTGGGCACAGCTGCCATCTGTGCCAGGCCTCAGAGCTGCAGGTGTGGCAGCTGCAGATGCCACCCGTGAAGGACACTGATTTACACCCTCAGAGCACAGCCAGGGGTGTCCAGTGCTATACATCTGCGTGCCTGTGCGCTTGTGAAGTAGTCACTGCTGGCTCTGTGTCAGCTTTCCTGTCTCCTCTGTGCATCTTGAACATCTATTGTGTCCATGACCTTTAAATTGTTTTGTTATAATTCAATTAACACTTCCAAGTACTGATAATGTGATATTAAATATACATAGAACACTTCAGTAGAAAATCTAGACCCAACATATGCAAATAATAGCCCTTCTTCTTCTACTTCATCTTCTTCTCCTCCTCCTCCTCCTCTTCTTCTTTTTCTTCTTCTCCCTCTCCTGCTCCCCATCCTACCCCCTCCTCCTCCCCTGCTCCCCCTCCTCCCTCCTCCTCCCCCTCCTCCCTCTCTTCCTTCTCCTCCTCCTCTCACTACTTTTCCTTCCTCCTCCTCCTCCTCTTCCTTCTTCTTCTTTTCATATTTAGTACAGGGTCTACAGGGTCTCACTATATAAATCAGACTCATAGTGATCCTTCTGTGTTCAACCTCCCCAGCGCTGGGTTTATAGGCATGCACCAACATGCCGAAGCTCAATCACTGTCTCAGGGTGTCCTGGGGGTGGGGCTGGCATGGCACTTTGGGGATCGGATCCTGGTCCCTGCAGGCGCTTTAGTCCATTGAGCTATCTGGCTGTCCCAACAGCTCTTTTTTTAGCTGCACAAACTTAGCTGCCATACAAAGACCCCCATAATTCAGTCCCTAACTTTCTGTCCACTCAAAGTGGAACTACCCTCCTTTACCTTGACCTTCAGAATTTATTCATTAAATGTAAAATCAAGGTGAACCATCTGGGGATAGCTTCCTGAGAATCAGAAATGACAGTGTCCTGTACTAGTGTCTAAAGAAACCGTGGAAGATGTGGTTCTGACGCTCAGGGTCACCTGTTTAGCAGCTAAGGCCGTGGCCAACTGGGTTAATGTCTGCCTCAGTGATTGCACCTGGTGAACAGGTATGATTTCAACTCGACCCCCACCTAAAGCTGCAAAGACTCGGCTGTGAGGACAGAAGACATTAAGCAACAGGCCCCTGTGAGGCTGCTGCCACATTAGGCAAATCTTGGCTCCTCAGGTGTCTTTGGGCTGTTACCTGAGATTAGAGGGTTGATCTCCAAAGGGGTGTATGTGATAGGCTATCTCTTAACTAGATGTCCTTCTGTTTCTCTGACCAGGTGGTAGACAGTGACAGACCCGAAGGGTCCAGGTTCAGGCTCACTGGAAAGGGAGTGGATCAGGAGCCGAAAGGAATCTTCAGAATCAACGAGAACACAGGCGTTGTCTCCGTGACACAGACCTTGGACCGGGAAACGATTGCTGTCTACCAGGTGAGTGCCCCTCACCCGCCTCTCCATGACATAGATGCGGCTTTCAAACAGCGTTTCCTTCCTGCCAAGTTCATTACTCCTGCGCCTCATCCAACTCAAGAGTGCCCAGCTTTAGAGTAGCAGCATGGGAGGTGGAGTGAGTTGAGCCCTGTTACAGTACCAGGGAGTCTTCCTGTGTTGCCAGCAAAGCCCCAGGCCTTTGTCAGTCTCTGAGGCCAAGACCTGAGGGCTTCTCAGAGGCAAGCTGAATCCTTAGGCCCACTTTGCTTTTCAGAGGAACTTGGTAATCAAGAGCCGTGGGAGCTGTAATCCTTAGGTGTGATAATTACCTTTCAGAAATCTCCCTAAGGAAAAAGAGCTAACTCAGTGTGATTTTTGTACAGTAATGCTCTCATGGGATGTGGTCCTAGTGAAGAAAACCACTAAGTGTAAATCAGTAGAGAAGTGGTGAGGGCCTGGCACCTTCTGCAAGGCTGTTTTCCTCATTGTCTAGAGCTTTTGACCAAATGCTAGTTACGTGGGAAGATTCATGGCATCAATGGAAACAGAACCATGAAAACATATAGTGTCTTTCTGACCAAGTACTTACACACATCAGGATAGGCTGATGTTTAAGAAACATGACAAAAGGAAACTCAAAGTACTGAGAGCAGGGTGTGGCTGTTGCGGTGGGCTTTTCTCTTTGGCATTGCTACCTATTCCTACCTGGCTTCCTGTGAGCTTCAAGTGGAGAGAAGGAGATATAAGGGCAGGGTGGCCACACAAGGCTGGGCACACACGGGTGAGTATGCATGGAATCATGGTGGGACCCCTGTTATGGTCTGTGTCTAGTTGTCTCCCCAGAGCCTCATGCAGTGATGAGGTGGGGACTTCTAGAGTTTAAGATTAACTCAGGATCCCCTGGGATTATGGATCTGAGTACTGCTGGGATTATGGGTTGGCCTGAGATGGATAGCCTGAGGCAAAGAACCTGAATGTAGCATAAGACAGCGACAGACTCTCTCTCCATTGCTCTCTGTTGCCCTGGTTGGTCGGTTGCCTCTGCCGTGATTGTTGCTGTTCTGCCGCCATGAACTGGTTGCTCTCTGCTCTGTTCCACTCAGGCTCAGGCTAGCCAAGTATGAACTGAAACCTCCAGTAACTGTGAGCTAAATAAACCTTTCCTTCCTTCATTTTGGGTGTCGGGTGTTTGTCCCAGCAATGAGAGAAGAGTAACTAAGACACTGGCCAAAGCCTACAGGATGCATCCCCTATAGTGAGGGCAGAGAGTGATGTCCCCTCCACATAGACCCAAGGGAGCATCTGGTTGTGGCAGAAATTGAATGTTGAGAGCCCTGAAGTTTCCAGCTTGAGCAGTCTCTACAGTAGCCAGAGACGACAGAAGGCAGCTGGCCTGGACCACAACCAGCTCTTGGTGTCCAGCGGCCGAGAGGTCACCAGCAGGTGACCATGCGCAGAGCTCTTGTCTTTTCCTGTGTCTGTCATGAAAATGTCCATGGATGAAGAAAGGTGCCGTAATGTCCACCATTTAATGGTACAGTGATCGAGAACTTTGCGGTTACGGAAATGCCATCCAGATCTCGCCGGTGCTGCTTTCTGAGCTGCTCGGTCTAACACAACTCACCTACCTTCTCTGTTCTTGCAATTTTTCCTCATAAAAATACAGATCTTGCTAGCATCTCCAGGGATAGTAAAGGATTAGATTATTTTTCTAGACATTTGGTACCATGCCCAGCACTTATCAGGTATGCAGTAAATCTAAGGTACTTTCGTTAATTCTTTCCTTGAATATCTTTGGAGCTTTCAGCTGAACTCCACAAGTTGCTAGCATCGGTTTCCTGATTTTAAGCCTGAGAAGGGAGACACCAGCCACAAACATCACTTTCCTTCTGGTTGAGGTTAAGCCTGATAGATTTCTGGGTGAGTCTGAAGCTCAGGAAGCCCCTGGGGAATCGAGGCGACACAGGATAAGGCATGAAGGAGAGAGGTGTGGGGGGATGTGAAACAGAACTGGTGTGAATCAGCAGCGAAAGCAAAAAGTGTCCATGGCCAACTGAGACATGGGGCAGGAGGGACGAGGGGTGTCCTTGGGTGGCAATTCCCACCAGTCAGCTACTGTCACAAGGGGCGAGAGAGTGCACGTGCCCATGGCCACACAATCCTCTCTGATGTTTGTGGAGCCCAGAGGTTCTTCCTCCAAACAAGTCCACCCACAGTCATCCTTCCCTGTTCACAGAAAGACTCCAGGGAACCTGTGCCCAGCCCTGCCTCAGAGAGAATGTTCTCCTTATGTGACAGGAGCCTTGCTCTCCAGGGACAGTGAGGCGTCCACAGTGCTGAGGTCCAAGACATTTGCAGATAGTCATGGCAGCAGGGAAAAGAACCCCAGCGGCCCCTGTCAGGGACTGAGGAGGAGGCACCTGCAGTGTGTTGGCCCTCTGGGTCTTGAGCTGCTGAGAGTACCAGTGGAGGCTTTGCAGGGAGAATTCCCAAAGCTCCTCATCTTCCCTCTGGTTCCATGAAGCCAAAGGTGCAATGGTCGGATCTAACAGGGCTGGGATTCCACTGCATTCAGGAGAGGCTGAGGGTATCAAAGTGGTTGGCCCCAGCACTTGCCTATCCATCTAGAACTGCTCCGTGCATAGGCCTGAGTCATCAGGAGAAGGCAGAGTCCTCTCCTTTCCTTCCTTTATTTCACTTTTGTTTTTTGCAGCACTGGTAAAGGAAGCCAGGCTCTCCTTGAGGAGAGGCCAGTGCTCCATGCCCCAAGCCATGGCCCAAGCCCTGCTATTCCCAATGTTCACAAAAGCACACACGCTGGGGTGGAGCAAAAAGACCCTAATCTTTAAATAAATTTATTTTCAGGGCTATTATCTGACAATTGTGATTAAGAACAAAAGCTCTAGAAAAGAAAAATCCTACCACCAACTTCAGCACCAAGGCCAGCTTCCTGGCCTGATCCATCCTGGGAAAACCCATCCCCTTCTCTGATCTTGTGATTTTCGTCCAGAAAATAAGACTAGTACTACTAGCACCTCCCAGGATTATGAAACAAAATTGAGCAGTGTTTCCTAACTAGTACTTCCTAGTTAGCCAGGAGTTCCCACGCTTTAGCAGCTCCTAGACCTGTACGAGCTGTGGGCCCAGGCAGGAGTCTGTATGCCCTGCTAACATGGAAGAATGAGGACAATGGGGATGGAATTCCCTGAGGACTAACAGGAGGTTTAGAACAGTGCCAGGACCCTCATGAGCCCTGGAAACATGCGGGGCAGCGCTGAGTCCTAAGGCAAAGAAAGGCGGGCAAGAGATCCCAGGATCAGGATTTTCCCAACCTCCACACTCAGGAATGATAAATGTGAGTTCAAACTGTAGTTCTGTCATCTGCCTACAGGATCTTGATGGACTGGTTCATAGAGCCCATCATGCTCCTGCATGCCACGGAGCACTTGCAGGGCAAGGTCCCTCCAGGGTGGTAGAGGGACAGTAGAGACATGGCCTCCAGACCCCTGCCCTAGAGTGTCTTTCACCTCAGCATCCAGGCTTTGCTGTACAATGTTGTGATTTAATTATTTCCCCATGGAGTGTGAAAGACTTGATGGGAAGCTGTGCCTTGTGCTCCTCTGGCTTGGAGCACCCTGACCTCGTGCCTCATGACCCCTGGAAAGGTGGCCAGAATGAGCACATGGCAGTCCTTCAGTATCAGGGCTGTAGTAGCCAGGTCCACCTGTCCTGAGCCTCAGCTCGGCCGCAGAAGGTCCCATTGCTCAGGAGCACTCCTCCAGGACTCTGTACTTCCTTCAGACTTGTCCTGTTTCCTCCAGTCCTTGCTGAGGAACGTCACCTGGCTGTCCTCTCTCTAGATGTGATGAGAACGGATCATTGTCTTGTGGAAATACTTCAGCCCAGGGGTGTGGCGGCGCTGGTCCACCTCAGGTGCCTGTTTAGAAATCACTTCTTCTCTGGGCGAGGCAGTTGGAGCCACTGCTTGCATTGGGGGAGCCAGCAGCCAGTCTGCTTCTTCAGAGCACAGACTCCTAGCAGTTCAAAAGCCCGCATTTTCATTCCTACTCTTGCAGATTTACAAAGCCCAGAGCATGCGGGTATCTGTATTGACATTATAATTGAGCCAACGTTGTTATTTGTTTTAAAGTCAAATGCTCCTCCCATGCAGGAAGATGCCAGGGCTTTAACATTTCCCAAATCCTGCAAGAAGCCCTGTTGACGGAAGCCTCTGGGGTTTGTGCAACACAAAAATAACGTGTGCTCTATGTGCCCTTAGACTCCAAGAGTCCTGTTGCAGAAACTGCAGGTTATGAAGCATTACGTGGTAGGTGTTAAGCCAACTCTGATGCTTCTCCTCACATCTAATCTGTTGCACACAACAGGCTGAAGAAGTAGGTGCTGATGTCATCGTACAGAGAAGTACACACCCGTTACACAGGCTCTGCAAGGGCCCACACTGGGTGGCACTGGATCGAGATTAATAGCCCTCCCTCTCCAAAGCCCTGCATTTTCGATTGCTAGAAACACTTCTGCCTGTTTTTAGCCCCCAACCGACCTTTGACAGCTGATCAGTAAATTCCTCCACCCTTCCCTAGGAGCCCCACCTACCAATGCTGAGCAGGGGCGTGGCCGGCTGGTGACCTATCACCTCTTATATACCATCTTGCTCCCTGCCCTCTGCCACCTTACCATGCCCCCTGTCCAGCTCCCCTTTGGGTTTCCCAAGCTTCTAACCCAAAGTGGCACCTGGCAAAATAATTTTGCTCTCACAGTATTAGGAGCTGTCATATTAATGTGAAGCCTCCTGAAATATTACTCATTATTATGCATTTTGCCAGCATTTGAGTGATTTGTGAACTCTTCATTGGAAATAAAGTACTGTAAATGATTCATGAATGACCAAGTTTATAAAATTCTATAAAAATATTAGCAGGTGGTAATGGTTCCCTCACACTGTGAGTATAATTTGCTGGCAGCAAATTTGTCAATATGGGAGAACAGGGTGGAGTGGGAGACAGAGTCTGGCAGACAGCTGGGGAGCCAGATGGAGGGTCTGCGATGGTCTTCACAGGGGGCATGAGGCGAAACAAGAAGCAGGACACACACATAGATGGGCAGGTGCCATCAGCAGGTGGCTGTCACCCTGATCTGGTGTCCACAGTGAGAGGAGCCAAGAGCACTGGCGAGTCGAGAGTTGGGTAGAATGGAAGAGCTTTTGGGAACAGAAGGAGAACTTACGGAGCAGTTATTTTGGTCCTAAGAATTCCATGTGTCTCTCCCACACGTAGACCTGTGAACAGTGCCTATCTTCCTACCTTAACCAATGCTCTGACTAAGGATCAAAGGGGTGCCCCGATGTACTGTGACATCACTGCTGGTTCAGCCTTCCCTGGACATCTGCAGTATGCCCAGGGGCCTTGCCAAATACCCAAGTATCGTGATCTTGTTTAACTTTCATAAAGGTGAACTTGACGATGTTGTCATGCTCAGTTATGAAGTAGAGAGTCTGGTGTTCTTGGCCTCTGAATGTGGGCATGGCCTCACCACACTCTTCTGGGTACTTACCTGCGTCTTCTTCTGACTCGCTGTTCTTGGAACCAGCTTCCTGCTCCAGTTTTGATTATTGTGGTTAAGGACACTTCCACATAACCAGAACCACTGAGTCAGGAGGTTATCTTCATACGTAACTATACTTACTCTTAACCTACATGTAGTTTCAAAACAATTGTATAGAAAATACATTAGGGTGAAAAATACTGCTGTCTTGTGGAAACATGCACGCCAAAAAAAAAAAAAAAACCCTTCCAACTAACTTATGAAGAAATGACTTTATTAAGAAACCGACAGAATTGTCAAGAAGGTAGTACTACTGTCACTCTTAAAAGACACTGAGTCCAAGGTGTCTCAGCTTCTATCCTTGGGACATTCTGAGCTAAGGATTTCTTTGTTTGGGGCCCCTAACCAGTCCCTTGAGGAATATTTAGTAGCACTGTGAGGCCTAGCCAGTGGCTGCCAGTGGAACCCCCAAGACTCAACCATCAAAAGTACCTCAGGGCATTGCAATTGTCTAGGGGATGGAAGCCAGATCTCCCCTATTGGAGAGCCACTGCTCAAGGGAAGGGTCTCAGTTATTTTTCTCTCATCGCTGAGACAAAATATCTGACACCCAAAGTTAAGAAAGGAGAAGGTTTGTTCGACTCTGCGTTATTTAGCTCCACCGTTTATTTATTTGCGGACATTTCAGTCCATTGTCGGCTGACTCTGAGGCAAGGTGGTGTGGCACAGGGACAGCAGTCCAAGGCAACAGGAGACAGCAGTAGCAAAGACAACAAAAAAAAAAAAAAAAAAAAAAAAAAAAAAAAAAAAAAAAAAAAAAAAAAAAAAAAAAAAAAAAAAAAAAAAAAAAAAAAAAAAAAAAAAAAAAGAAAAGAAAAAAAAAATGGAGGAGGAAGCCTCTCCTCCTCCCTTACATGCTGGCTGCCCCCACCCAGGGTGGGTGTGATACCACACCATCTCCATGCCCTCTTCTTGCACAGGCTCAGGATGTTTCTGCAGTAAGAACCCAGGCTCCCTGCTGAGCTGCTTAAACTTGCACACTTCTCAGGTTGACACAATGAACAACATCCTAGAGCAGCAAGGGCGTGACCTCTACACCCCAGGGGGGAGAGCTGTTGAGTCACTTGGCTAAGCTCCTAGACTTCAGGTTGACATTGTATATGGGTCATTACAGGAAGTCACCCTGCCCTGCCACTCTGCACCAGCACTGCTCAGGACAGGTAACATTGGCTCTGCTTGGGCTGCCCAAAAGAGCCAGTGGCTCTGCTCACCCTCTGGATCCCCAGGCCTGAGAACCACAGGGTCTGGGTCATGTTGCTCATGGCCATGGTCTGTGCTGGTGTTTGTGGGGAAACAACCTAGATCCCACACAGGCCTCTCGCCGTAAGCAGCTGTGAACCACAAAACCTGGCAGGGTCTGGGCTGGTTGCTGTCACCGGGGCATCTACAATGCCATCACAACAGCTCTGGCTCCAGAGCTCTGGCTCTAGCCAGGGATGAAGCTGTATGCCAAGGCTGACGACCAGTCCTTGCATGGCGTGGCTCTGTGTGTCCTCAGACCTCAAAGCCCAGCTTCTCTTGTCACTTCGAGCCCATAAACTAATCAGCCACACCTTGCCTGGGAGAACCTCCAGCGGGAGGACACAAAGCCAGTGCCTTGAGAGCCCAAGCTCTGAGGACGTACCTGTCCTCATAAAAGTTTAGAGAACTGACTCTGCTTTCAGATGAGTCATGGTTAGAAATTGCCAGCCTTCCAGGTGAAAAGAGAGTGAGCATGCCTTCTCATGGTTCCTCCTAATACAGTGTCATCTTATTAAAGTCTCAGCCTCTGTCCTCTGGTGCTTAGAAGTAGAACGAGGTCAGAGACCACACAGCACCACCCTCTATGGCCACGAGAACTGAGAGCAGGACCTGCCAGGGCTGGGCCCAGGGGATGGCTCAGGAATGCCTGGCACAAGGAGCCATCCTGCCATGGATCAGCTTGGCAGTTCAAACTCCCAACAAGCAGAGGGAGACACACATAGCATAGTCACCTGGTGTCTGGCTAGCAGGTAAACGCCAAGTGTCATAGCATCCCCTGGGTACCAATTAGAAACCCCAGGCCACACCTGCTGGGCCAGAAGCACACATAGTTCCCCAAACCTGTCACTTGACCCATTCTCTGAGTGATTCTAAACACCCTGAGAACCACCATCTAAACACTCCCAGTCCCAAGCATGCACATCAGCGTGGCTGACTTGAGCTATTATTTTCCTTGATGAAGGGGACTTTGGCTGCTCCTCTCCTGCACTGCTGGGTAACTGGCCCGTGCTTAGGTCACCGCCCGGGGCTCCAGGTTCTGTGTGGGTTCCTACTCCAGCGCAGATGTCTCGGTAGTACCTCGGTTGTTCTTTTCATGGCTCCTGGGAGCAGGGAAGATTCTTCCCCAGTTCCCTTTGCTCCATCTCTTCTCGACTCTGGTTGACTGTTAAATGTCACCTTTCTGAGAGTTGGCTGGCTTCTGAGGAAACAGCCTTTTGGCTAGAGATGAAGAGGTCTTCAGAAAACTGAAACTGGTGCAGCTTAGATAACTCCTGCTAGAAGGACGCTGGCCTCGGGGTCAGCACAGCCTGCATTTCTGCCTTTGAGATCTGAGGCTGCAGTGAGGAATTTGCGGCTCTCAAACTTTGCAGCACCTTGGAATCACCTGGGGAGGCTCTGTACCTCCCCATGCCCAGGCTGCGTTTCAAGCCAATTAAGCCAGAACATCGGACTGTGCGGCCAGGTCCCAGCGCACGTCGGGTCCTCCCCAGTGTAAAGTTAAGCTTGAGCACCACAGAGTCCTCTAACCTGCCTACCTCTGCCATCTTACTCATGAATAGAAAAGGAACAACAACACCAACCATGTCAGATACATTGTGAGTGTCTAATGAGAAGGAAGGGGCTGCCGCCATAATAGTAGAAAACCACCTGAGGTCCCAACACCTCCCTGATTTGGAGCAAATATCGAAAGCTCACTGCTTCCTTAGCAGGATTTTTAAAAGGAGCAATGCAGAGAAATGCCAAGTGCACAAACATTCGTCTTCTTTAGAAGGTGACCACGGTCCCTCCCAGGCCAGGGCCAGAGCACCCAGGGCCAGAGCACCAGGCCAGGGTCAGTGCGTCCCATTCCTGAGCACTTCATGTTGTGGCAGGGCCTTATCTGAAAGGTGCAGCCAGGGAAACTGAGGCCTGGAGAGGTTCCCTAGCATCCTGGGTAGCCGGCCACCTGGATGAGAAGGCCAACTGGCTCTTGCCTGGTTATTTGGTCCACTAAGCAAAGCTGCTTCCCCTGCTCAGGGCTATGGAAACATTTTCCTAAACTTCATTAGAAGAAATGCCTCTGAAGATGCTCCACTGGACTCTAGGCAGGAGAGAGAGCCTCGTGCTCTCCAGCTTTTTCTACACGTACAACATGAGCACACGCACGCACACACACAACACACACACACACACACACCTCATATTCCTGGCATCCGGCCCACATACAGGGCTCAGTGTGTCCCTGAAGGAGCTCATCATGCCAGGCCTGTGCTATTTTTTGCTTTGGTTATCACAGCCAATCCCTCAGATGACCTGCTGCTGTTTCCTCTCGAGGTGCTGAAGCATTAAAATCACCAGAACTGGAGGGGCCTTTGGGACCCCTCATCCCATCCAGGAACACCACAGTGATAGCAAGTGAAATAACTGGCCAAGCAGCTTGACTGCAGTACTCATGGTAAGGTGCAGAGACTTAATTATCCTCCCTCCACTGCAGCCTTCATGTCCCAGATGCCCAGGTGCACAGGGCATCTGTTACCCACCATCCGCTCAGTATCTCAATGCCTTCATCCATACATGTACAAATTTCTGCTTTGGAGCCAGCATAACAACACACACCCATAATCCCAGCACTCAGGGAGTCTGAGGCAAGATCATAATCCCAGGGCTAGCCTGGATAGCTTCATGACTTAGCAAGACCCTGCTTCAAACAATGTAGGATGTAGCTCACCGTGAAGGGCCTGGGTTCAATCCTGGGACCTCAAATGAAAAGTTTTAGCTTAGGTAAGAGTGAGTAGGGGAGGGGAGGAAGAGTGTGTGAGGGCAGTAGGCTGGGAAGAGAGGAGTGGAGTGGGACTGGCCAGGTTGTCCTGCTCTTGCTCCCTGAAGGGGGCTGGGTTGGAAGGCAGTAAATGTGTGACATCATCCCTGACTTACTCTGCAAGACTGAGGGTAGAGCCACTTAAGCCAATTCACAAAGACTGACTAAGGGCATGGGCTTCAGCACCAAGGCTATGGGACCAGGGAGCAAAAGCTGGAATAGCGAGAAAGAGCATCCTCCACAAGGCCACCAGCAGTGCACTAGCAGGTGCAGAGATGGACACTGGCCATGAGATCAGGGGCCTTTTTGAAGTCAATTGTGGCCTCCCAGGAAATACCTGGGAATAAGTTGGCAATAAGAGGGTAGACTGTCTCCTCTGAGCAGATCCTGGGCTGTGAGTCCTACTGCGGGCAAGAGACAATGTGACCCTTGTTGACCTCAGCTTATGAATCTCCCCGTCCCCATCCTGGCCTCTGGCCACATGGTTACAGCACGTGCTTAGCTGCTTGGGGTTGGCACGGGGGGAACCGTGGGCAGACACCGTCAGGTGGGCAGGCACACACAGAAGACACACTCCTGTCATCTGGACCCTCTGTCCCAGCCAGGAGAGATGAGGAAAACCAGTGGCAGGCATCATCAGCAGCCTCAGGACTGCAGGCATGCACACCCAAGAGCCACAGATGTCATGGCCACCCAACTTGCATTTGTTACCTGTCAAGGTACCAGGGAGAGGGTGGTAAGGCACCCCAACCCTGTTTCTCCCCTTCATGGAGGCCTTGATAAATAGACTCAGTAAGTATTCAGCACCTCTGGTTCCAGGTAAGGACACGGAGCATGGTGACAGGGGCTGCTGAGGCCAGGAGGAAAGGCTCCCAAGGAGGGGGATGCAGAGCTCCTCTCAGGCACCCTCCACAGCCACAGTGGATCCTGGCAATGGCTGGAGATGGCTCTGTGGGTCCCAGTGGGGGAGGCAGCTCAGGACAGCCCCATGCATCCCAAGAGCCCTGCTCTGTGGAAGCCACTGTGGGCCCAGCCACTTAGTAGCTCTGAAGAGTTTTGTGGTTCATCTGCCCACATAGCCAGGAGACTCAAGTAGAGGATGTGTCCAGGGATCAAGCTCCACAGGACGCTCTGTGATGGGGCCAGTGTTGGAGGCTGGTGACAGCAGACCAGCACAGCCACCTTTACATTATAGTTTCCAGTTCCAGTGTGAGGAGTCAGTCCTGCCTCTGGGTCCCCAGAGACAGAGGAAATCTTAGAAGTCCCCTGCAACCAGGAAGGTGTGGAGGAGATGGGGCTAATCTAGACTCACAGCAAAGCTACCACATGTCCCCATGGGACAAAAACAGCAGCAGGAACCAGGCAAAGGTTCATTGGGCAGGGCCTTTCCAGGCAGACTGAGGAGCTCAGATTGTACTGGAAGGGAAGACTCAGCCTAGCCACAGGGTTTCCAGCAAGGGCTGGCTGTCCAGTTTACATTGTGTGCAGATAAGACTTATTTCGGCAAATCAACAATAACATTCAAATTGCCATGGAATAGAAATTAATTCAAGAGTACAACCATTCGTTCAGAACCCACTACCTACCAGGCACTGGCAAGAAGAAGCAAAAAGCCTTGCCTTCCCCCAGGCTCAGCTGTGGAAAGTTGTTCTTTATTTCTCAGCCTGTGTGCAGAGGTGGGGAGAGTTCAGTGCATTGCTGGATCCTCCCGGGCTAGTCCAGTTCAGTCTCTAACCAGAGCACATATTCTGTTTTAAAATTCCCAACTCTGTTCTTACTTACTTCTGCACGAGTTTATCCGTGGGTTATCTCAAGATTATTTATCGAACACAGTTGGCCAGAGCTGTTCACTGTTGATTCGTTTGATTGGTATGTTTTAAGATCTTCATTGTGAGAAAGGCTTATCGTGCTTCACAGACAGGCCTCCGGTACCAAAAGATCATTTCCATATTATTTTACTTTCTTCCAAACATGCAGATGGCTTCAAGCAGGCTGCTTGAAGGAAAGGGCACTTTCTGGGGCACAGTACTGCAAAGCCCGCAGCAAACCAGGGCCAACTTCCTGCTACACCTCAGCTTCTGTCTGCTGGCTCCTTACCCACAAATGGGGCCAAACCCAACCTTGGTCCTGCAGCCAGACTTCAGGCTCTGTGTAGCAATAACCTGAAAGTTCCATGCAGGGAACGCAGCCTCGGTAAAGGATGGCTTAGTACTGGAGAACTATTAGGTGGCCGTGCTCTGCAAACGCAGGGCCGGGGAAGGCAGCCCTGTGCTCTTTTGAGCTCATCTGGGGCCTCATTGGGTCAGGATTGCACAGTCTTGGGGGTGTATCTGAATCAGGAGTCAGAAGGGCTCAGAGGACAGAGCAGCTGGCGTTCCATGATTCACTCTGAGTACACTTGCTCTTCCCTTTGAGTGTGAGGCACAGAACCTAATTGTGAAATCTACTAAATCCACAGTATCTCTGTCTGTGTTTCTCATGCCCTGTTAGGTGTTAACAGTCCTGAGTCAGTTCTGGTGGGTTCTGCCCCAGTATGGACCGCTGAATTATCACGGCGCTCATCTAACACAGCCGAGATAAACAGCAGCGTATCTTTTACGTAGCCACTTCCCCCACTCCCTCCCCATCCAGCCCTGGATACAATTTCCTCTCACCTTTCCTGCACACACAGGAGAGACCCCAACCAGCACCTTCCATGTAATTAAAACTGACCCTCAAACTCCATCAAGCAGGGGTCCATAACGGTCTCGGCTTTCTTTGTCTCAGATCAATCCCCCGTCTGCCCTCCCCATGTCTTCAGAGTCAATAAAGGCCTTTTATATTTTCTATCTCCTTATGGTGTCGCTGAAAAACCTAACAAGCTCCCAAATAAAAGGAACCATGTTTCTTTAAAAAACAAACAAACACACATATTTATATCCATCAACTTCTTTATTTGCTGTTTTCTAGACAAGGTCTTCTGTTTCTCAGGCTGGCCTTGAACCCACACAGAACCCAGGCTGGCCTTGAAATCATGGGGGGGGTGTCCTCCTGCCTTGGCCTCCCTAGGGCTGGGATTATGGGCGTATGCCACCACACCTGGCCCACTGTATTTCTAAAATGAGTGTTGATTCAAGAAGGCAGGTGCAGGAAGGACGGTGCTGGTATTTCCTATGGTTGATGGAATTTGAAGCTTGGCATGGAAGTTCTGCATCATCACCCAGTCATTCAGAACTCCCCTGCTATAGGGATCTGTTGGTCTTACTGCGAATAGTTCTACCCCAGGGCACACGGTGGTGGGAATGAGAAAAATAGATAAGGCGAAAAGCTGTGCTAGGTGGTCACCAGTCTGCCTGATGAGCAGGAGTAACTCAACGGCACACAAAAATGATCCTTTATACTTTAGAAAGTTTGTATCACATGACACAAGGTTGCCTAGCAACTAACAGCTGGCCTGAATCAGAGAGGATGTTTTGCTCAGCGCTGAGGTAGCTTGTTTGCTTTAGGCACTGAGGCCCAGTCCCACCTACACACACTTGATCAATTTCTTGGCTTCCTGAAGCTCTCAAAACTCTGCCACATGAGTTCCTAGGACCTGGGCTTATCTGCTGGAAGCTAACCAGTGGGCTGGGAGTGGAGGAGTCGGCCTTTCCCAGGAAACCACAGTGTGGGAGGGGCCCGTGTTTTGGGCAAACAAGGAAATCCTGACTCTGAGACAGAGGGACCAGAAAGGACAGTGTATACTCAGAATGTGGATCAAGCGTGTCCCAATGCATCTTGGAAGTGGCATTTCCATCCGAAATGGTGGCTGTGTCCCTGCATGCTCGCTCCTGGCCCCTCTTCCCTGGCCGGCGGTCTTCTGCACAGAGAAACTGGCATCATGTCCTCACCTTGTAACAGTCCCTTTTCTGCCTCCAGTGCCACCCTCATACTTCTGTGCTCTAGGAACAATTCCGAGGTCAGTAAAGGTCCTATGCTGAGGGATAAACTGGGTGCTTGCATTTCTCTCTATGCCTGGAGGGAGAAGCAACCTTGGGGGTCCCCCAAGGAACTCTGTGATGTTGCTCCCAAGGACCAGAGGCCCTTGTCTTTTTGTTGTTGTTGTTGTTTTATTTTATCTTTTCTTTATTCAGCATAGGGTTTCATGCGCAGCTCTGATTTATAGTGAACCTCTGGTCTCAGCCTCCACAGCACCGGGATTACAGGCCTGTGCCCGCACGTCCGGGGCTCCAGGGCCCGCACCAGGGATCAACTCAGGTCCTTGGGTTTGCCAGGCAGGCACTCAGACCACTAAGCTATCTCCCCAGCCCAGAGGGCCTCATGGTGATGCTGCTGGTTTCTCCTCGTGTTTTCTTGCCAGAAGGGGAGCACCCAAGCCTCTTCCACAAGTTCCTCGCTTCTCCAACAGGGTGTACTTTGTGGGGATAATTCTCTTCAGAGTGTCAGAAAGGCGTCTGGACATTAGGCCCTGGGTGTGTTAGGTCCGGGAGACGTCGGGAGGAGGATGAGCCAAGAGTCGGTGCCTCAAAGTGTTACAGAGCTCTTTTATTAAATAAGCTGTGCCGGCACAGGGCCACCCTCAGGAAGAGTGACCCCGAGCGGCTGCGTGAGTGGGTTTTTATAGGGTGCTTATGCTAATGAGGGATTCAGCAAGCAGGTTTTACAGAAGCCAATAGCGTACGTTATCCAGGGGATTGGGGGAGGCGAGTGGTAAGTTTTGGAACGGTGCGAGTCCCGCGGGCAACCAATGAGAGAGTGCGGTGACTTCATCCTTGACCAGGAGACCAAGGGGGGGGGATCGAAGCCTAAAGGTCTCGGGAAATGGAAACTTAAGGAAACAGAAACTTAACTGAGGTCTTAACAGGAACTAAACAGACAGGAACTAATCATCAGTAACTGAGCAAGCAAGAACGCAGATGCAGGAACAAACAATATATACATCACTCCTAACAGGTGGCTCCAAGGCCGGATCCCTGCTCCAGCAAAACTTATGCAAAAAACAAGGGCCTCGCTAGCCTGCACCTGATAATGTGCAGGCATCTGTTCAATGTAATCCTGAGCCAACTCTGCACAGCTGAGCATTCCCCATTGTGTCAGGGACCCTGCCCTGGGCACAAGAAATTTGAGAATGAGCAGGGCTCCTTGATAACAGGCATTTGTGCTCCTACCAGCCATGAAGTCCAAGGTTACCTATGTGTATTTCCCTCTCATAAGCCTCCAGGAAGTGTCAGGAAGATGGCCCCACAGCGGGGAGTGGAAGAACCAGAGGCAGAGCTGCTCCCTGCCCAGCAGAGCCCAAGCTCCGTGTTCCAGTGCACAGTGCGCCACCTACAGGCTGGGGCCCTCGCTGCAAGCCAGCTGCTCTCACGCGGGAGCAACACTGGCCTGCTGGACACAGTTGGCGGTGCTCGCAAGCACAAGGTCAGGGTTACTCTGGACGCCCCCGTGGGTAGGGCAGAGATGCCCCTGAATAGCCTGAGATGCAGAATGCCTTAGCCCCAGCAGAAATGGCATGGCTTCTGGGCAGCCCTGCACAGAGAAAAGATGGAAGCCCCACTGAGGAGCTCCGAAAGCCCCAGCCCGAGGACCTCCTGCCCGACAAGCAGACGTGCCGTATTCTCCCTCACTGCACGTCACCTCCATTGGAACCTTGTCGCGCTAGGGCCCCACCTGTGCAGTTGCCCTGCCCTAAATTCTGGGAAGTGTGAGGCGTTACGGACCTGGCAGAGCTCACAGCTGCCCGTTTTTTATTTTGTAAGGTGTTTTTCTTTTTTTCTTCTTGCAGAAGACAAATTCCATCTCCTTACTCCTGAGGGAAAACTAATACCAGCAAGGCCATTTGTTTTTGGTACCTTAAGATCTAGATAATTTACTGCAAGTTATTTTTATTGAAAATTATGTAGATATTATTCAGAAACACAATATCCAACTATATGGCACACTTAAGCAGATTATATTTTAAGTGTTAATGCATATACTGTGAATATATGCTGAACGTGTATTTCTCGAGTGTATATTTTCTTTGTTCCAACCCACTGCCTTTGAGACCCTCAACCGTGCACACCAGGAAGTGTTAAAAGATTAAAACATTCTCAGATGGATATTGTGCTATAAGTTATGAATCTTTACCATTCAGCTGCGATTCAAACTTATGACACTTTTACACTTCGTGATTAATTCAGAAATAATTTGCATTTAAATGCATTTAAGATATTTAACTTGTGGTTTCAAATGTGCTTATTCCGAGCTTGGCAGCAGCATTGCAAGTGAATACAGCTTCTCAACTATACAACCTTATGGTAATATAGTTCTTAGCAACTTCAACATAAGCTATTTTCCCCCTACTACATCAAAACTTTCACCTCTGTAACCTAAAGAAAACATTCTAGAGCTTCTCTTAGGCATAGCTGCTCTTTTTCCAAGTAGTGTACATCTCCACTTTTGTACTTTGGACAATTATTAAGTAAACTACGGGTCACTTGAACCAACCACTGCATTATCACCACAGTAGGTCTAGTACCAAGACAGCCAGGAAGTGGTCCCCGGTGGGTAGCAGCAGACACAATGGACAAAGGGCGCACTCGGGTCCCCGACAAATGGTGCCGCATGTGGAGATTTCACCTGCTCCTGAGAAGGATGTCCAGTTGAGACGGACTGCTAATTTCCAGAACTTCTCATTGAGTATCTGCAAGAAGAGTTGGGCTGTGGGTTACAGCGGAAACTGGAAAGTGGAAGTGCAGGCAAGCGTCGGAGTGTCGCGGGTCCACATTTAGGCTGCATCTCCTGAGCTGTGGGCGCCAACCAGCCCTGACCTGAGCTTTCGGGTGGGGGGCAGGGGGGTGGCTGTGCTTCCATTCCGTTAGTACAGGAGCTGCAGCCCAGGCTGCACAAAGCTTGTGTGGAAAGAACAGCCCGTTGGAGCAACCCTTCATCCAGCTGGCGGACATTTCTATGTTTTGGGAAGAGCCACGTCACCAATTTCAACATGTTCTTCATGAACCACGAAGCCTTCTCCCGTATGGCTTGACCAGCTTTATAGTGAAGGCTTTCTCCATACCCTGGAATTCAAGTCTCTAGAAACTGAGAATTCTACAGTCCACCGGCACACCTCCCCGCTGAGCTAGCGACATGCGTAGGAAGCAAGCTCTCTGCTTTGTGAGGATTAGCCACTGTTCTTTTTTTTTTTTGCATTCATTTTTTTATTGCCTGGCTTTCTCTGTGCATTTTTGTCTAGAGCACTCTCTTGACTGATGGTGTTTGCTTTAGATTTGTGAACTCCAAGAGGGCTGAGGCTGCACCCTGTAAATGGGCTTTCCCATGTTGGCACAGTGCTTTGGAAGTAAAGAGCCTATAATTCATTCAACAAACACCTAGGAGTGCTTAGTGCACATCGAGGCAGTGTATGCGGCAGATGGCAAATATTCAAGGGTATGGAAAGGAGCACTCTTGTTTTCTCAGAATTACATTAGCAGTAACAAAAACAAGGGAGTGGTCATATTAATTACTTATTTGTAATCATAATTGACTATTTGTAGATTCTGTCTGAGCTGCCTGAAGCCTGATTGTGTTTACACGGACTCTCAGTAAATGTGTGCGCTTGGGCAGTGTTTCTCTAACTGCATCCCTTAGGCCACTCTTTATGGCAGACGACTGATGGATACTATGCGTGTCAAGGGTCTGCATCCCTGCCCTCAGGTTCGCTGATTTCCTGGAAGGACTCACAGATTCAACCTAGTAGCTGTCTACATGCTGAGACTGCTTGTGTTTGAAAGAATAGCAACCAGGGCCAGCAGAAGAGAAAGGCGGTGAGCCATGATGTGGAAACTAAGCACTTGTGTTTCCAGGGTGCTCCCCCAGCAATGCCACATAGGACTCACACAGCATGTGCGTGTCTGCCTCCCGCAGAAAGCTGCGGGCATGGGTGACATCAGCATTCTGCTGATACCTTCCCAAGTCCCTGACTCCAGGAAAGAAAGCACACACCCCATTGGTGCAGCCCAGACCCAGGGAGCCACTGTCACCGGTGAATGGTGGGCGCCCTCCCCAAATCCAGCTTCCCAGCAGCCAGCAGGATGGACCTTGCAAAGTGGGCCTTGCTGGGGATGGCAGCCTCCATCCAGCTTGTGACATTCACTCCTTTCCGTGCTCCGTGCCAAAAACACAAAAGCATGTCATTAGTTCTTAAAATCCTGCTTAATTAAGTCTGAAAATTGGCCCAACTGATGCTGACTTCTGTGCCCCAGGCCTCCAGTTGTGAGGACCTTTTTGACCTGTGTACCTACCCCTGCTGTCTCTCTTTCCATGGGGCATCTTAGAAGACCTAACTTCCTAGGGAAAGAGGACAAGAAACTTGGCTACAAGGTTACATCAATCTGGCTCAGTTTAAGGTCAAATGCCAGAGAAAATCTTCTGCATCAAAGGGGGATTTTAAAATACATGAATTGTCTTTCCTTCCTCCTTCAGCCCTGGCAGATAACTGTTAATTTAAGTAAGATTTCAAACTTCGGTCAGATGGACAAAGGAGAAAAATGGTGCAGCAGCCGCACCACCCTCCACTGGAATAGCTGCAATGTAAAACCCGAGGAACCCACTTAAACTTGGAATTGCTAGATGTGTTCTTTCCAAACCTATAATCAAGAGGGCATCTGTTAACTAAATAATTGGGTTTTTCATTTGAAATGTAAATTCGAATTGTTTTCCCACGAAGAGGACACGAGCTGGGGTTGTGTCTCCAGCTCTGAGATATAATTGAACTCTATTGTCTGCATATTAAAAACCTCATGATTCTCGTGTCTGCTATCACCAGGAAGTATTTTTTGTCCCAGTCAGAATTCATTCTCACTGCCTGTTACAGCCAAGATTTGAGAGTAGGGTTTTACCGTGTGGTGCCGCCAGACCTGCAGTTCTTCGTCTTCCGAGTCCATTGCTTTGGAATTGGATAGGATGAGAAACAGGTTTCCATTCACATTTCGCAGGGAAGGGATTTAAAAATTCAGGAAATTTTTATGTGAAATCTTGAGAACTACCTGGCGTTTTTTCTGTTAGCACATCATTCTTTTCCCTCCCAGGGCCATGCTGATTCCTTTCTCCCCGACTGCTCTTGCTGCCTGCATTTGCAAGCATCTCGTGGAGCTAATCTTCCCCTCATCGCCAGCCTCCTCCTGCTCTGCTGCCTTGCTGCCTTCTGCGCTCCCTGGGATTTCTTGCGTTTTAATCCTATTCTTGGCCCCATCCTGCTCCATCCTTTCTCCAAGGCTTACCCATCGCCCCTTCCTTTCTGCATTCTGTTATAATTAGGATAACAATCTGCATTGTCTGCATTAATGGGTTTCGCACAGCTTGCTCATCTCCAGCCTTGCTCATGCCCTTGCGTCCCTAAATCCTGTCCACCTGAGCTAGGAAGTATTGCTTTCTCCGTTCTGCCACTGGCCTCAGCTCCTCAGCGGTCATGGGCACTGCAGCTCCCATGGACAGATGGGACCACCCTTGAGCTGCATCTGCTGTGCCCATAGTCACTGCCAAGGGCCTGACACTAGACCTCACAGCTTTCTCCTAAAATCGTGAGCGCTTCCCAGCTGACTACAGATGTATCCAGCTGAGGCTGTGGCATCTACTTCTTCCCCTTCTACTTCAGTCCTCACATGAGCCGTTTCTCCTCCTGCCACAACGCCTTGCCCTTTCTCTTCCCGAACACAGCTTTCTGCCTCAGAGCCTTTGCACGTCCATCTCGCCCAAGAAATGCACAGTGTCTCTGGTGTCCAGCACAGCCCCGGAAGGATCTGGTGGAGAGCAGACAGGGAAACACTGGAGGGTTAGGTCTGGCTCGAGACTGGGGAACTATGGGTTTGGGATTGTGAGTTGCTTTCATGTAGAACAGCCTAGAAAGCAGAGGAGAATCCGTTCACCCTGGAATTGACCGGACTGAATTTGGAGCAAAAGACAGGCAGGTTTGACAAAGCATTTCATGGAGCTCATGTGAAGGTGGTGGAGCAGGATGGGAGTGGAGCAGAGGATGCATGCTCTGCCGCAGACACGATTTGCTTGACAGTCTGGGGAGAAGCAGCTTCCAGCTGGGGGCCCCAGTGCACGCCTGTGCATGTGCAGAGCTCCAAGTGTGCTCCCCAGAGGTGCACATCCCATGGCCATGTCAGCATGAGGGCCTCTCTCTCCGGTCCACTCCGGGCCTCTGAGGATGCAGCCCATGCCATCACCATCTTTACTTTTACCCAGGCACTGGGCACTGCACTCACTGGGGCACTTGGGGGAGATGTGATGCTGGTATCACTGGCATGTTTAACTCTTCGTTTTGTTTTAAATCTAACCATGGATGTGGGAATGGGTTTCCATTTTTCCAGGATTCACCCAACCCATATTCCTAAATGTGTTCAATTGGTGGACCAACCAGGCTCCCCATGTCAGACCCAGAAGTCAGGGCAGCCTAAGCACACATGTGGGTGTCAGCAAATGAGTCCTGACAGGTGGTGACAGGTGCTTCCCATGGACAGATGAATGTTTAAAGAGAGCCGCTGCCGTTCATTAAGTGTCACCTGTCCTTGGGTCTTTTGTTCCACTCTATCTCTACACGCTCCACTTCTGAAGTCCAGGACACCCTGCTGTGGGTAGAGGGAGTAGGAAGCGGGGAGGAGGAATCAAAGTGGGGCTCAGTGAGGTGCTCATGGGACAGGGGCGGGTGGCTCGATCCCCTGAGGTCCCACTGGCTTTGCAACTTCTCCAGCCCAAATGTTTCTACCAGCCTGGACCTGGCAGCAATGGCAGAACAGAAAAGGAGGTAGGCAGGAGGAGAGTGGTGTACGTGTTGGCACCGGTGATAGAAGGACGAGCAGCGACGAGAGAAGCACAAATGCCACATCTGGGCGGTGCTCGTGAGCGGCGTGTGTGTCTGTTGTCATTTGCAGCCCTTCCTGCATGCCTGGGGATTCATCAGAGTGCTCTCACAGGCCAGCAGGCCTCACACAGTGCTGGCCTGTGTAGGTGTCATTGTGCCACACTGACAGCGACTTCCTGAAGCCCTAAAGGAGGCAAGGCTCAGGGCCACTTGCACATCTGTAGATCAAGGAAAATTCATACCGCGGAGCAAGGCTTTTCTCTCTTGGCCTTTGCAGCATGGCTGTCCCTTCTTCTCTGCGTGCCTCTTACAATGCTTCGCCCCAAAGCACTTGTGGCTCCTGCAGATCTTAAATCGGGCATTCTTCTCAAGTTCCTTGCTTTCCTTTTTGTGATTTTTGTCACTTGGGAGTCTCAAACAAAGCTGTGGCCTCACTAGGAGCCTTGCCCATCCCCTTTGTGCAGGGAGTGGTCCTCTTTGGTGTGGAGCTTTCCCCTAGTGGCCAGTGTTGGTATCTGCCCAGCGGGTCATCTCCAGAAGACCTTCTGCCGTTTTCCCTTTGTACATTCGAAAACTGAACTCCACACTTAGGCGCACCCTTCATGTATGTATGTATGTATGTATGTATGTATGTAAGTATGTTATGGCCAGCTCAGCTTGCCTTGGGGGTGGGGCTCGCACAGCATGTGGTACCAGGGATCAAACTGCAGTCCCTGTGGTTGCCTGGTTGCCTCAGCTTACCTAAGCAGGCCCTTTAGACCGCTGAGCTATCTGGCCAGCCCTAACACCCTTAATTTTGGCAAATCAATGACTGCTTTACAAATACATGTGACTTTTATTCTTTTAGTCTGTGATTTCTAGCTCTACTTCTTGCCTTCAAGGATTGCGCTCTAAGCTTTGATCTCCGGCCTGACTCTTGGGAGGACTTTTGAGTTGAAAAGTAATGCAATCCCAAATCTAAGGGCCTTTGGAAATCTTGCCCCAGAACTCTACCACTGATACAACAGTTATGCTACATTGAGCCTTGGTCTTAGCTCTCCCTGAGTCCCAACATTTGATTCTCTGTAGCAACCGTGTGTACGCAGAACTGGGTTTTCATATTTATTGACCAAAATAGTAAGAGAGCACCCTGGCCTCTGACCCAAGGTTGGTGTTCTGGAGCGCCTCAGAGAAGAGCTCTCAGGAGGTAACTGTTAGCATCTCTTTCCAGCTCCACATTCAGAATTTACAGGGTGCTATCAGCTATGGCTGGATTATCTATACCAAGAGAATGGACCAACACCACACACCAAGGCTTTCCCCCTTTGCAGGGAGCTGGTTGCTAACCATAGAACACTGCCGCCGCCACCACACTTACAGTTGCTCAGCACAGGAGTAATGACACTGACTTACCTGGCTTGAGACACTCAGTGAGCACATCCAGGTTTGTCTCATCCACCACCCAGAACCGCCTTATGAAAGAAGTGCCACCATGCTCCCTGGTGGCCAGGTTAAGCCAAGAAACACTGAGGTAACTCAAGTAAATCCAAGGCAGAGCAGACTCCACACCCTATGTCTCAGACAGGTCTGTGCCTGCCAGGTAGGTTGGCAGAATCTTGTCTAGGGGAACTTTTCAGGCCAGGTTATCTCTGTCTGTTTACAAAACGATAGTAGTAGCAATTGTGATGGGCTCGGCCTTATGCATTTTTCATTCTTGGAATAAGCAGGATTCCAAACTTTGCTGGCAGAGCTCAGACAGAGGCAGGATCTGCAGCACAGGCTTGCTTTCCTGCTTGGATCTGGCCTCCCAGTCAGCAATCCACACCAGTTCATAGAACTACACCTAGGTGTCAGCGTTTCACACAGACGTCTGGCTCGCCATCCCTGGTGTTCCACTGGGAACCGCCCTAGTAGACGCTCCTCTGCAATGGGAGCACAGAGCAGAGCGGCGGATTCCAAACTAACTCGAGTTACCTGAAACCATCAGGTCCACAGTGGCAACCCTTTTGGCTAAGTGACCACAACCACAGCACATTAAAATGGTCTGCCGATTCTCACTACAGTTAAGGTGAGATGACTTGGGGCTCCGGTTACGTTTTCCATAAACTTTGAGAAATATTAATATTTCCAGCACACTAAAGTTTTTAACTGATCCAGTAAGCACTCAGAGAGCCGTTTTCATGTGTTACTTTTTCCACTCATGAATTTATAAACATTCAAAGAATACTTACTTGGGCCAGGGAGATAGCTTAGTGGTCTAAGCGTCTGCTTGGCAAGTGTAAGGAACTGTGTTTGATCCCAGTACCTCATGCCATGCCAGCTATACTGATCCCCAAACCAGCAACAGGACGATCACTACATGTCTGAACTGTGTAGTGAGACCCTGTATCTAAAACATTAAAATTAATTAATTAATTTAAACAAGAACACCTACTGTTTGCTGGTGCTGTTCCAAGTGTTGAGGATAAAGGTCCAACCTGGACACAATGTCAAGCAGAACCAGAACTCTGGGGATGAGATGAAGTGACACAGGACACAGACAGAAGCAGCTGTGCTTCCTAGGCCCACTGAGGCAGTCACTAGGGCTGAGAAGCCAGCGCCCATAAGGGACAGCCATGAAGGGAGCCACTCCAAACTGTGCCCGGCGGAGGGGACAACTGGGAGACACCAGCAACTGCAGAGTGATGAAGCTATAGGTGTGCTCCCAGTCTGGAAGGGTGACAAGGATGGTGGGGAAAGGAGGAGCATGGGATTGGTATGATGGAGATCTCCAAGCGAGGTGTTGGGTTTATTCTCAGAGCACACATGGGGCACCCAAGTTCTCCAGGCAGGAGGGAGATTGCATTCATCTCTTTTCATGGTTAGGGGTCTATTTATAGAGCGACAGTCTAAGCTGTAGTTTTCTGTCTTCAAGCAATGAGGAACTGACTGAAGATCTTTATTAAAAAATGTATCATTAACACAGTTATGCCAATACATAGTCATTTGGCTTTCAGCTTGAGTCCTGAACAAGCTGTAATGAATCATATGGAAGTGCATATTATTCATGTAGAAATGGGAGAAGAGACTTTGGAAGCATGGGTCCTCATTGCCATGATATGGGAAATGCTCTTTCCCTGCCCCCTGCCTGGAAGCCAACCACGCCCACAGAGGCAGTCACTGCTGACTGGCAAAGAATAAAGATAACAACACAGCAGGGGTGCTGGTGTGGATGCTGGTGATGCCTGCGCTGTTCAGCACCAGCTGGAATCCCCACTGTGCTATTATCTTTATTGTGTCCTAGTTGCAGTATTGTGTCCTCTGCTGCAGTTTTATAGGATGTTGCCATTGGGGGAACTAGACAAAGTGTACGAACAATCTTCCTATTGTTCCTTACAACTGCATGTGATTCTACAATTGTTTTAAAATACAAAGTTTAATGAATAAATAATAGCTGTATTCACTGGAGTGTTTTAATAGGTAATGTTGAGTATTCTATAGGAATTATCTATGTAACCCTTGAAGGAAATTTATGTGTTCCAACATGACCCTATTTTGTACAGGAGGAAACTGAGGCTTTTGGAAGTTCAAGGAGTTGTTGAGTTCAACCCAGCTGTTGAGTTCTTTGGCTCTGGAAAGTCTGTCTCCAAAGTTAAGGTCCTCAGTCACATCCCTCCAACCCTTCAGGGAGCTCCTGCTTCTCCTGGCCTTAGGATGGTCTAACCAGGAAGTATCAGAACCCTGATCTTAAGAGGTCAGCCTGTACAGAGCCAAGACTGGAAGGATGGAAGTCAGCTGGGTGCTGGGTGGATCCCCCCCAAGGTCACTGGCCCAGACACCATGGACAAGCTGGGCCTCTGGGGTCTGGATGGCTGGGCTGTGAAATGGAGACCTGGCTGTCACCTCAACACCCAGAGTCTGATTGCAGGTAGGGACTTTGTACAGCCAGACAGGAGGCACATTCTGGTAGAATCTGGGTACCCCTCAAAGTCACCAGGCCAGAGAAACAGGGATAGTCCCACCCAAAGGCAAGCTTTATACAATTTTTAATTTATGAACTGCAGGGAAGGCAGCCTCTTTCTAATTCCTACAAAGACCCCTTCAGGCCAGGAGGGTCTGGCCTCCTGTGACTCCCAGCAGCCTGGGGCTTTCAAGCTCTGACATCACTTTCACTTCTACGCCTTCCCCTTATGAGTGCAGGCTCAGGCTGCCCTGCTGAGCTTGGCTGGGAGTGCGCCAGCCCTACACACATTTTTATTTTTGGGTTTGAGTGGCATTTTTAAAATTTGAAGTGAAAGTTTTAATTTCTATTGATGTGTTTGCTACATCTTTAAGAAAGAATTTATTAGGATAATATAGCTAATATAATCATGGCCATAACTTCCTAATGAATGCAAATGGGGAAAGTAAGGTTTTATGAAGCAAGGATGATCCTCTCAGAAGCACTGTAGCCTCACGCTTATGGAAAACATTTTCGGAATACACCTGTTCTCCACGTGAATCCCCACATCCTTTCTCCTGCTGAGGGTGGTGAGGACTTAGGCTGCTCTGAGCCAGACGACACAGATGTTGCAAGTGTGTAAGGCTGAGAAGAGCTGTAGTGCTATGGCTGTGGGGGGAATTTCAGCCCTACAGTGGTAAGGTTACCCCGTTAAGGGCCATGCAGTCATGGCCAAATACATTTACTATCCTGAAAGGGAAGCGGTGCTACCGACATGCCCCCTATAAGAATGCTGCTCCCATGTCTGTGATCCACAGAACACCCCAGCCCACCAACACAGGACAACCCAGCCCAGCTGTGGACATCAAGAGCTGGAAGTTCCTACAGAAGAGAATAGGACCAGGAGTCAGATCTGTGCGTCTTCCCATTGCACCTCTGTCCTTGTGTAGTAGGCCTGAACTCTCCAGACTTCTGTGCCACAGTTCCAACACACATCTAGCAATCATACTATGCTCACAGGGTACTAAGGCAATGGGGCTCTGGCTACGTGATGGCTTCTTGGTGTAGCACCTGGCACAGAGAAAATGCAAAAGGTAGAAATGGTAACTTTTATTTGGTGCCTCTTGTTGCCTCCAAGTAATACACCTAGGAAAATGCTTCCAAGTAAGTTTGATTTAAAGACGTTGCATTATCTGTGTCCGAGTCCTCCAATCCGCAGTCTTCTCCCTCCCCCAGCCCACATTTCATGATTCTGTAGAAGGCTCCAGGTGGAGCAGTATCCTTTGTTTAGGAGCAAGGGCAGGTGGATTTGCTTCCTGCTGCTGCTGCCTGGGTGCGACCTGTGACACTAGTTATGCACCTGACACTGGGCTTCTCAGCATTGATCATGTTGATCAGGGCAGGAGGCAGCCTATGTCCCAGGAAGGATCTGTGTGGCCCTGCTGAGAGCCACAGCGCTTTATCCCGGGATGTGGAGCCCTCCACTGTGGGTGAGGAGGCAGGCCATTTGGACAGGCTGAGCTGGGATTCCTTGCTTACCAGAATGCATGTCGTGTTGCCCTGCCAGATGTCATGGACACTGCCCTGTTCCAGTGCTCTTAATATCATAGGAGCTCATTCATGAATCATACTTAGAACAGAGCTGGGTGCACAGGAAATATTCTAGTAGCTGTATACATCTGGGTAACAGGCGAATGCACTGGAAAAAACGGAAGCACTCAATACTTCACAATACTTCTGAGTATATCTGCATGTATAGCTACAAAGGGATTTCTTCTTCCAAAGCTCTGCAGTGGTAAAAAGTGGCCCCAAGTCCATCTTGAAGAGCCTGCACCCCAAGACCCAGACAGCAAGCAGCACAAACATTGGGCTGGAGTTTCTGAGAGAAGGCAAGACACTCCAGTGTTCCTTTGACTCGAAGTTGGAGACTAAAAGAGTTCAGGAATAGGGGCAGGGCTCACATCCAGGCATCAGCTTCCTAATAGGCTCAAGAGCATCTGCTGAGTGCATTGCTTTTTGGAGTCTTTGCCTCCCCACCTAAGGAGGGGAGGCCATAGTTATATCACTGGGCTCCTGCATCATCCATGCAGGCAGATGCGGGTCACTGCCTTGTGTCAGGTCGTCGCTGGTTACTGGAGATAGGAATTAGGACTCACAAAGCCAAGGCCCTTGCCAAGATGCCTGCATAGAACATCTTTGGATATAAGGATCAGGAGTCCCGTAAGGGTCCAGTGTCATCCCTCACCACCATCACCATAAGCAACTCGAGTTGCCCATCAAGTTTCCCCTCTTTACTTGGCTGGCAAATTACACAGGGTCACACTCATGGCACAGCAGCAGTACCTACTAGTGCATAAGGGAAGCCAGGGGCCGGCATACTCACTCCTCTTCCCCTGTCTTCTTGCCAGTATCACGTTTAGCTGCCCAAGCCCCCCTGAATCCAGTATGGATTGATACGGGGTGTGGATACATTGTGGAAAACCCAGCCCTTGAAGCTGTCCAGTCAATCTCCAGGATTTTGCTTGGCTTTATCATGCTTCTTCCAATCTGAGACTCGCCTTGCTTCTTCTATTGGCTGACTGTATAAAGATAACTGATGCCTATACTGAGGCTAACAGGATCAATTAAATTCCTTGTAAAAATGTCTCTAGTAGGGGAAATGTTGGGTGTGATGCTGAAATTCATCCATCCAAATCAAGAGGCTGCTTTTTTTTTTTTTTTTCCACAACTGATCAAAGTGTTCTCATGCCTCTTGTCGCTGCTTTGCCCAAGGTGTCCCTGCCAGATGGCTCGTGGAGCAGCAGGATGTGCAAAGCCTCTGCTTTTGTTTTCCATAAAAAGTCCCGATTGTAAAAGAAATTGACTCAAAAGATTGAGGATCCTGTCCTCCAAACCAACTGTGTTGAATCTGGGTACAAGATGACTTTCCGAGCATCACTATGAGGCCCACGGGGTGAAGGGAGGGGGGGTGAACTCTGCAACTGAATAGAGAAAGGAAAGAACTATGCACACTGTCAGGCCTTGGACCCTCCCAGAGCTGTGGACTAGGGCTGCAATGTGTTCCTTTGCATTTGCATTGGTAAGTTAGGGGCATGTTACAGCAAATGACTTTTCTACCAGTAAAAGGTTCTTAAGTCTTCTAAATGTTGGCAAAGGTCTTCTTGAGCGCGCTGAATTACTCAGCATCCTCTCCACATGAGAAAGCTGCTGCGGTGGTGCCCAGCAAGGGACCGTGACTGTGTCCTGCAGAGTAAATGACTTTCCTCTCCCACTCGGCTCTTTCCCTGAGGGCTGTCCCAGGCCAAATTTCAAGGCCACCTTTTGACCTTGCCCATCATCCTTCTGGCTGCTGGATTCATTGCATTCCTGATGCAGGGGCGGAATGAATAGGAAAGCTTAGGATGACCCTTGTGGTGATATTTGTAATGTTCATAATAATATGACCCAAAGGGCCAGGGAGAGAGCACAACATCATAAGCACCAGCTGGGCATGCCAAAGGTCCTGAGTTTTATCCCAGTAACAAATATAAATAAATATATTTTTAAATGACATGATGGCATGGGTGGGACTGCATTTTAGTCTCACCCCTGCTACTCCCTCATTGAATATATTACCTAGAATTTTCTGCCATTCATAAGGTAAAAATACAGACTCCTAATTAATGCTACCATTCTCAAGCTTGCATTGGATAGTGCCAGTTGACAGGCCTGGCACCATGCTCTGTGTGCAGCTGGCACCATGATGGTGGCCACACCTAAGAGGATTTGGTGTGGGCTAACCTCATAGAGCTGTTGAGGATTCAAGTGGAATATTCAAATTAGCTCAACATAAGCAAACTTGAGTAAGACTGTTTAAGCATTGAGTAGGAATTCATTCTCTGAACTCATGGGGATCCCTGCATCCTTTCATTTGAAGAATTACCAGCTTCGGAGCCCTTACCAGCACAAGGGTACTAGGACAGTGTTACAAAAATATTAACAGAAAAAAGGCCATAGATGGCTGCGGAGAAGGTGAGCCCACATCACTGCTGCACTCCAGAAGTCCCCAGGCCCTGGTGAGGACCTCAGAGTTTTAGTCTACCCCTGCCTCTGCCCCTGCCCTGCCCCTGTCCCTGTCCCTGCCCCTGAGAAGCAGTGTGGCCCTTTATGTATCACATGGGTCCTGCCTGTCTTTCTCTCCTACAAATATCTCAGGCCCATGTCTGAGAGTGGTGCATTATGGGGCAACATGGGCAGAGACTCCTGTCTATGAGGCTTTGTTCAAATTCTGAGGAAGAACAAGCAGCGAGTGATTCTGAAGGACCCAGGGCATTACAGGAATGTGTGGTGGGATGTCCCATGTTGAGGGCAGAGGGCAGCTTCTTGAAAAAGACTGGTTCAGCCTTCTTACTTAAGGTGAGCAGAGGAAAATGCAGTGGGGCCTCATGGACAAAGAAATAGAAATACAGAGGCCAAGCAGAGGCAAAGTAGCTATGAGTCTGAAAATTCAAGGAAGTCCGGAACCACTGCCGCAGAATTCATCCGTATGCATTCAGACGTTCAAGCAAGCGGCCCAATGGGAAGATCCCGGAGTCCCAGTCTCAAGGACACTGCCCTTTTCTTCCGCATCCCCTTCAGCTCCCAGGTTCTGGTCCTCATTCTCTGAGGTTGGGTCTGGATAGCAAACTGTTAGGAAAGCAAACGCAGAAGACAGCAGCACCTCTATGGCTGCACACGGGCCAGGCTGATCATTCTAAAGATTTATTCTTGCATCCTCTTGATTAAATGTGCAAGGCGATAAATTAAGCTGGGCTTTTATAACTGAGCACAGATTGGGGGTTGTTTGTGGCTCTTTTTTTAAACAATGACTTAAACTAATAATGTTCATTACAATGAGTGAAGACATTGATTTATTCAGAAAGCATAGCTCTACGGAGGCATAGTCAATGTCTGGCTATAAAAAAAAAAAAAAAAACATTTTTCTCAATAATATTTTCAACAGAACGAGTCAAAAGAGGTGTATCATCTTTGAAACTGCAGCACCCTGTTGAAAATGGCCTGCTTTGACAGCCCTCGTTTCTGCTTATAAAGATGGAGCTGCTTAATGTAGTCTATAAAGGTTAGACCCAGGAATTCTAATAATGTTTAGCGGGCCTCCTCAGTGGCTAGCCTAGAAAAAGAGAAGTAAATGGCAGCGAAACCCTCACACTGAAAATAGTGTCGGTTCTGCTGGCGGAGGCAAGAGAAAAGCAGCCTGGAAGGCTTGGCACATTGTGCCGTCTGACGTGAGAAACTGAACCGGCACCAGGGACGATCAACACCAACACGCGTCGACTGTGGCCAACGCATAGGTGCCAGGGACAATTAAGAGAGCTGCAGCGGCAAGCCCATTAAAGCAGGAGGAGAACCTGCCACATGGAGATGTTAATCTAACATGGCAGCAACAGGGGTGTTTGTATGTGCACATCGTGGTGTCAGACATTCTGCTCTAATTGAGTTAATTAAAAGTTAATGGCATAGAGCACGTCACGATGCCATAAATGACAGGCACGTGACCAGTCCTCACACATTCTCGTTGAAATAAATCTTTTACTCACCGTCAAATTCCGCTTCTGAAGGATTCATTCCGCATCGCTGCCTCGCCTCCCTTTGAAGAAGGCAAGCGCTGTTCCATTTGATATAGAAACAAAGAGAGCTGGGAAGATAAAAGGAGGCTGTGTGCTGTGTCATAAGCATCGCTCGTCACCGTCAGCCTGTACCTGAGTGGCCCGATGGGAGGGGGCATGCTCTCCAAGTCCTGGAGGTGGTGGGACCAGGCTTGGACATGCCCACCGCTGCCTCTGGTGAATCAATCGGGACCGGAGCAGGAAGGGGGCACACGTCAGGCTGGTAAGCATCTCGCGGGTGTGAGAGCTACTGAGCCCGCCTGAGCTTCAGCTTTCTAATCAGAGAAGAATAAAAATGTCCAAGCCAGGAGCACAAGTGGCACAGGCCCAGGACCTAAGCCCTCAGGGGTGGAGACAGGAGGATCACAGATGGCAGCCCCGCCCCGTAATTTAGTGACATCACAAGACACCAACATGCCTCAACTTATTCTCAGTAGGATAAGTGCTTGCCTGGCAAACTCAGGGTCCTGAGTTCAATCCTTGGCACCACAAAATAATAATAATAATTAATAATAATAATAAAATAAAAAATAATAAAAGATTCTGTCCCAAAATTTCACAAACTAATAATTTTTTTTAAGAGCTGGGGATATTATAGTTCCATGTAGTAGAGCTGGGTTCAAACCCCAGTGATGTCAAGAAAAGAATTTCTGGTATCCAATCGTTGGACGCTTCTTTGAAGATAACAGGAGAATCTCTCCGAAGTGTGTGACCCAGAGGTGGGCTCACAGTGAGTCTTTGATGGACAGCAGGTGACGCTGAGCAGGGGGAACAAACTGTAGGCCTGGCTCGGCCTCTCCGGCGCCTTTTTGGAGTGGACAGGGCTCGTATTCATGCAACATAGTTAATGCCTTTACACTTCAAATGCCTCCCGAGAGAAGCATGCTGCAGGTAACAACCTCCAAGGTGCTGACAGAGAAGCACCTGGGAGCCAGTAACATGCAGCAGAGTCTAGTCAACGAGGAAGCCCCTGCCTGAGTGAACTCACTATAGCTGGGCTTCAAGCGTAAGCCGGAGTCTCACTGCGCAGGCACAGAGAAACACCACGGGCCCCCTTCTCTCTGTTTCCAGTACCGGGAACCGCACCATCCCTGCAGACACAGAGACAAATTCTTAGGGGCCTAATTGCTAAGGAGAATTTGGGATGGGTCATCAGAGAGTGCAATGAACACAATTCTTCAGTAATTGTAACAATTAAAAGACAGTAAAATCCTTATAGTAACTTTGAAGTCTTTACTGACAGAATCCAAAATAAAACAAGTAACTAACACACACACACACACAATCACGGCTCTGTGTTCCCAACACACACACACTCTCCAAGCAAAGTGTTCGAAATTGTGCTTGCTATTGTCACTCTATGATGCTTTCTACCTTCCCATTGTCTCTTGTTTAAAGTGCTGGTCACACCCTACAAATTGATTTCATGATCTGAAAGTGAGTTGTGACAACCAGTTTTAAAAACGTTGACCCAACATGTTAGGTAAGAACGTATTTACAAAAGTTCTTCAATGGTAAGACCAAAATGAGTGTGGCTAGGTGTCTGGCATTCTAGAAAGAATCAATTGGTTTATTAGCACCTTGTTCTCACCGTCTCTACCTCCTCCCTGGCACAGAGCTCTGCATAGCCCAGCACCCAGCACAGGGCAGCTGTGGGGATGAGCACTCAGCTGCTTCTACGCTCACCCCTCCTTCAGTCAGCCTTTCAGAGCCTTGGTGAGCGCTGGAAGCACCAGGCCTTCTGCTAGGTGGGTGGGACTGGCAGTGCCTCTCCATCTGGCTCCCAGGAGATGGGCCTCAGTGTTGACTCCCTAGACTACACTGTGAGTAGCAAGGCAAGAAAAATGCTGAGATGGAACCTGGTGTATCTAAGCTGCCCCTCTGCCCCAGCCCCAGACAGTGAGGCCTCTTTTCTCCTTTGGGATTATCTTGTAGATCTCTCTTTTTTTTAATTACTTTTAATAAGAAATAACATTGAGACAGCTTCAAAGCATATCAGTAGGACAGCCACAACAATCAATACAATGCATATTGAGTTCATAGTAGTTGTTCAGAGTACAAGATGCAGACATGATAACTTTTCTAAACACTATTGGTACAAATATTTCTTCTCACTGAACTAAGAGAAAGTAGTTGTATACATAGTCCAGTATCCCATAATAGTAGTGGGTTATCGGCAGAACTGGCAATGATGAAAATTTTAAAAGCCACATGGATAAAGTAAAGCAGCAACAAAGAATGTATTTAAAGTACAGGGAGCTCCTAGAACTGACAGAAGCTAAAGAAGCAGGCCTTGGAGGAACTGCAGGAAGAGGGAACACTGGCTCTGGGAGCAGGACCAGGTGGAGGCCTCCTTGAGTGGCCACTGGAGTGAACCAGTAGGACAGGCTCTTGGATGTGGCAGTGGTGACTCAGACTCCAGGGAAATGAGTCCCTGTGGGCTCTTATGTGGCAGATCTGTTTCTCAACCAAAGGGGATACTGCTTCAAGGCTGACCGGTCTGCCACCACACATCTGCCCAGCTGAATTTCCATGCAGAGGCCAGCATGCCAGCTGAGTCAACACAGAAGAAGTACATTGGGTCACTGAAAGTCTCAGTGGCATTGAGGGAGGAAAATGCTCCATGGTGGGGCCCACCACAGTGCCACGCACGTTACAGACCTATTAGCATAAGTCTCTCAGTAAATCAGTGGCTCTTCACCATGGACTTTTGCCCACCATGGAAGAGTTGGCAATGTGGACACATTTGTGGTTGTCATAGCTAGCTTTAGGGTGCTCCTGGCAGACAGTGGGTGGAGGCCAGGAATGCTGCTAACACACAACACACAGGGACCATTCTACCTCAAGGAAACTATTGCTTTATAAGGTCCCCAGCCAAAGTCGACAAACCTTGAAATAAACCTACAGGGCAGTGGAAGCTTTCCCTTGTAGTTTCATGTTTTATGGATGACACAGAGGGTCAGGTAACAGCCACGCCATCAGAGAGCTACCAAGGGGCCAGGGTAGAACTTGGATGTGAATCCCTGTGGTTCCTTGTAGTGTTTATGAAATAGCCTCTTGCACAACTGTCAAGAAAGGGGCAGGGCAGGGATGCACCCACCCAAAGTTCTTAAAAGCCTCTGAGGAATGTGTGTCCCCCTTTGCCAGTCAGATTTGTTCTCTTTCATTCTGGAGCCACTCCAATGCAGTTTCACTTAGTGGTACCATGGGGGAAGGCTTGGTGTTACCTGCTACTGCTGTCTTCACATGGGCTCGGCAAGAGGTTGCCGAGCGACCAAGAGCCATGGAGTTGCCCAAAGATGTCCAAGTGGAAGAACCCAACTAGCTTGTTCCCTTCTAACATTCAGTAAAATAAACTGAATCCAGCAGGGCACAGCAGGCACCCACCCCAAGGACACAGGCATGAGGTTTAGCTTTATGCCACCCCTATAAGTATAGTTTCTCCGGACCACATGAGGGTAATGGGCCCTCATCTCCCTGACTTATCCAAGGGGAGAGAACACTAATTCTATAAGGCTCTGGTGCTATGGAGGTGTGGGAGGCTCTGGGCACTTGGAGCGACCTCTTTCCCAGGCTGCCTTTCCTCAACTACTTGTCAGTGGTGGTGGACTTGAGGGAGGCGTATTGCCTGAAAAGAGGAAACTGCACTTCCTTCAGATTTTGCATAGCCCAGGTAAAGGGTCTGGGGTTTTTCTAAATAGACGGAGAGCCAATGGGAAATAGAAAGCTGTTTCCCACATTACAGGACTTGGATCTATCTTCCCAGAGGCCCAGGAGAATGTTCCCATAGGTGTCTCCCAGCTGCACCTGCGGGAGAAACAACTGGAGTTGTTGTTGTTGTTGTTGTTGTTGTTTTTTAATAAAATAAAATAAAAAGAAAGCAGGGAAAAAATATAAAAGAAATATTGAAAAACATATAACTTTCAAGTGAGAAGATTTCCTAAGAATTCATGAGATGGGCTAGAACTGACACATTGGAATAGCTGGAAACAAAAATAACAGCTTTGCCTTTGCAGATGTTTAAAAAAAAAAAAACTAGGACACGTTTTATAAGTTCTTTCCCAGTGTTTTAATGTTGTCTGTTTGGATCACCATTTGAGTGAGATTTTTGCTAGTCTACATTTATTAGATTTTAGTGTAATTATATCCCAAGCTAATGAAATTGGGTATCATAAATTTGTCCTAAGGAAAAATAACTGGCTAATAGGCAATAGGAGTATAAACTTTCGACTTCTTGTTCTTAGGACTTAATATGATGGCTGGTGTTCAACATTAGTTTGCTAAATAAATAGGTACAATATAAGCAATGGGTACAAATAGAGACAGGGAGCTGCAGGCTGAGTGGGATTAGACCGCATTAAAAGGGATTACCTGAGTTTCTAAAGAGACTTACTGTTCGTTTCGGTGAATTCACTGATACAGGTGTTTTTATAGCTGTGACATGGGGAATGCCTACAGAAAGCAATACTTCTTCTCTGTTCAGAACATGCTCTTCCTTGAGGTGCTTGTCCAAGTTCTCCTCAAGCACTTGGAACAGTTCCAGAATCAATGAATATGTAACAGTGCCATTTTAGTTCCAAATTATCTGCCTGATAGCGCTGTCCTGAGCTCAGCTCTGCCCCTTAAAAGGCATCCATCTCCTCCTGCTCCTTTCAAGATGTAAGAGATCAGCCAGCCATAGCATGGGACAGCTCTCAGACTACTGAGGACAGATCAATGGTTAGTGGGCTATGCACAGGAGGGCCTGGACTCCTGGCCACTTTCCATCAAATGGCCTCAGGATGCTGAGGGTGTGGTTTGGGCAACACAGAGGGTGGCTGGGACTGTAAGGGAAGCAGGCTTTCTCCTGGACCTTCTGTTCCCCCTTCCAGTCTTATAGATGCCTCTGTGACCACCATGAGCCAGCTCCACAGTCTGCCTGCCTGCCTGTCTGCCTGCCTGTCTGTCTGCTCAAATCAACTCGAAGTTGGCACCAGAGCAAGATTTCTATAAATCTGACAATTAGCTTTTGAATCTCTCTCTCTCTCTCTCTCTCCCTCCCTCCCTCTCCCTCCCTCTGTCTCTCTCTCTCTCTCTCTCTCTCTCTCTCTCTTTCTCTCTCTCTCTCTCATTCATTCTTTCTTTTTTGTATTTAGCATGGGGTCTACAGGGTCTCACTATGCAGGTCAGACTCGTAGTGATTCTCCTATTTTCAGCCTCTCAAGTGCTGGAATTACAGGCACTCACCAACACGACCAGTCTTAGTCACCATCTCAGCACACCCTCGGGGGCAGGCCAGTGTGACACACTGGGGATCGAACCCAGTCCCTGCATCTGTCTAAGCAGACACTTTAATCTTCTGAGCTATCTGGCTGTCCCACTGACGTCCACTTTCCATTCTTCTCTAGCGAACAATTTTCTCAGTATGCTGCTGTTATCACAGATGTGGGTTAGATACTAACCATAGAATACAACAGTCGACCGACTGAACCTAATGTTTTTTTTTTTTTTTTTTCATTCATTAGATTTTCTCCTCAATGTTAAGATGGATTGTTATTTTAGCAACCAAACTTTCTATTGAGTCACAAATTTTATGGTCAACTTGACCCCTCAAATCCTTTTTATATTCTTATCAATCCATGACTCTCCATCTTTGATTGGGTAATTGCTTCACTCAAATAGAATTTAACTCCATCAATAATACACATTGACATACAAATTGTATGTATACATAGATACGTATGTGTACACAATACGTATATGCTGGCTTTCTTAAACCTAGCAAGGTAAGCTTATTATTGATTAAAATAATATATATGCAATTAATGTCTCATCATATGTCTTGCAGCCTACCTGTGCCTACTCCCCCTGTTTTATTTTCCAAGGGCAACCTTGCCATGTGGCCCTTTATTTCTTCCTGGTATTTATCTAACATATTAACCCATGTTCATCATACTATCATTGTGCTATTACAGCATATTTTATTATAAACATTTGCTTCCTACTGAATGTGCAGGTTAAGATCTTGAGGTGCATGCTGATCCTAGCCCCTCCAATTTGTATTCTGTGTGACAGTAAGAACCTGCCTGGGCTAGGGCTGTAGCCCATTGGACAGTACCAGCGGGAAGCCCAGAATTTGATTCATGGAACCCAAATAAATTGCTTTATATCATCTTCAGAATAGTATGATGGAAGTTCATGTACTGTGTGTACATGTTTGGCTCTTTTGAAGTTGTTCATAGTCTCTTTGATTTTTTATCTTTCTATAGGTTCATCTACATGAACATTATGTCAAATTCTTCTAGTAAAACTATAAAACTCTTAAGGTCATTAAATGTAGCCAGTAATATGTTCCTTTCGTTTGCTTTTGTTCATTTTGCTTTTCTTGTTTTTTTATTTGCTTTGCTTCACTCTCTTTTGCTTTGAGGCCTCCCTGACCCTGCTACCTTCTCCTCTTCTCCATCATAGCTCTGACTGGGAATTCTCTTTGCATCTCTCTTATGTTCCATTTCTTCATTCGCAGAGCCCCTACCTGTTTTCTTCCTCACTGAGCTCTAAATTTCATGCATATTTCACATCGTTGAAAATTAGACTTGCAAGTTTGGCCTGAGAAAGAAGGCTAGGTTGAGCACATTTCCAACAGAGCATGGTCTTCCTGGATGCTTTATCCAACTTTCTTATCTTCATCTCCTTTTACATTTCTAACTTTTCAAAAATGCTTTCAGGTGATTCAGCTTCACCTTTTGATAGTTCAGTCGATGTTTTGTGGTTCTGCTCTTTGCCAGCATAATTTCACTGTCTAATAGTTCTTTCTGCCTCTTTTAGTGTTCATTGCATAGGAATCTTTCCTGCTTTTTGAGAGCAGGATCCTACCCTCTCTCCTCTTTGTCAAGGTTGGTTTTGATATTTTTCTGTCCTCTGTTGCCGCAAAGCTTTATTTGCTTCTCCCTCTGCCTTGTGAAGCACTGCCCACACGTTGGTCATCATCAGCTACCCGCTAGCTTGTGGCACTGAGATGCTCATCAGAAGCCCCATGTGGACACGTGTGTCCGGTGATGAGCCTCAGCATGGGTGACTTCCTCATTAGCATCTGGCGATCCTTCCTCTGAAACAGCAGACAAGCATGGCCTACCCTTGGCTCACAAATGCAATTTGTTCCCTTGGGCTGGTTGTAAACTAAGTTGTCAAATCAAGGCTCAGGCTTCTCTACCCAGCATTCATAGTCTCTGTCCTACATACAGGCAGCTCTCTGTGTCCTGAGGGAGTCACTGGCCCAGGGTTTTCTATACAGAACAGGACACTCTCATGTTCTTTCCAGACCTCTTTAAGGTTTGAGTCCGTGTCTGAGACCATCTGGAAGCAGAAGCAGCCAGCACTTGCGTCATAACTCAAGACTTTGCTACTAAGTTAAAACTTAAATTCAAGTCATAGGGGCCAGCCTGATAGCTCAGCCAACTAAAGCACCTGCTTAGGCAGAGCACAGAGGCTGGGGTTCAATTCCCAGCATGCAGTGCCAGCCAGCACTTGGGAGGCTCAAAACAGGAGAATCACTATGAGTCCAGTCTATATAGTGAGACCCTATAGATCCTGTCCTAAATATAGGAAAAAAATTTCAGGTCAAAACCCATGTTGGGCTGTTTGTCATGTCAGGCTGGTCATAACTCTAGGGTCCACAGTTTTGATTTCCCACCGTTGTTATCTGTCTTTTGGTTTTTGTTGCACAAAGGCAGTTTCTGCAGAACAAACTCCCTGTCTCTGCCTTGATAGGAAGGAGCAGTCATGTGTGCCCAGGGTGGGGGGAATGTGGGGCTCCACCAGCTACATCCACCAGCCTCCAAACAGCCGTTGCGTTTCAGCCTTCAGAGTGACCTGATGCTTTTCATTCCTGAAGGCCTCAGGGTCCTGCAGGTAAATGCATTTCTGTTATTAGATTCCTGCTCTCATTCTGTCGTAGCTTGAAGTTTTTGTTGTTCTGCTAAGTGAATTATCCCTTGTTCTACTCCTCTCTGCATTCTAATGCTATTGACCTCTCTCTTCTGCTGCTGAACTGTCTTGCCTTCTTTTTCTTGTTATGGATTTGTATCTGTTTACTCCTGCAATACTATTTTGGTAGAATATTATTTGTTCAGGAGGGATCACAGACAAATGGGAATCAACAGGCCATGTGTAACCTGGTTACATAAAGATTTAAAATATTTTAAGTGACTTCCTACATTTTGAGTTTCTCTCTTCAATAATGCTGTTCCACGAGTATTGATGAATGCCTGCTGTGTATGTCAGGCACTTCTGAGTATAGGAGGGGCAACAGAAAATGAGACAAAGACTCTTCTGAGAAATGTTTAGGCTGTGTCTTAAAGCCTTAGAGAGTAATGATTTTGTTTCAATGTTTTTCCATGGCTACTTAACCCTGGTTTCCACAGTCAATGTCACTAAGGAAAGATCTGAAACTCTGGGTGTTGAAGCAAAATAAAAATCTCATGGATTATAAAAAATAAAGAAACTACATGAGTGTGGCCAGCATGGGTGAGAACACAGCCTCTACCCCAGACCCTGAGTGGCTGTGTCAGTGCCCAGCAGGTGCTGGGTGCTGGCAGCAGGCACACATGTCACTCTGCTTCACCCTTAAGCTGCCCTGTAAGTGCAAAGAGTGCAGTCGCTTGAAAGATGAGAGGACACAGCTCAGGGAGGGGACCAACACCTCCTCAGGCCTCACAGTGCTAGAATCCATGGGTATCTCTGTCCCAGGGTCAGCACCGTGGGCCTTCACACACCTGACTGTGCTTCCTTTAGCCCTTCTGCAGGCCACCAGTATCACTGACATCCAAGGGGTTGAAGCCCAAGGGGTTTCCTTGAGCTTAGGCACTGCCCTGAGGTCAGGGAGGTGGTCCCTGGTGTGACTATGAATCCCTTATTGTTTATCTTAACTTATGCAAATTCCACACAAGTAAGTGAAAAATTAATTGACATTGTCCCCATTATTAAAACTGAACTCAGCACTTGGAGACCTTTATATATTCTGACTGTAACACCCATGGCTGGTATGGTCTTTCTGGAGCACCCCGGTTGCCTGCTGCCTTGATCTTCTTCCTTGTCACTCCTGGGAACACCTGAAAGAATGGAATGGGTAGACACTGCCACTGCCCCGTACCGAGCAAAGGAGCCCAAGGAAGGCAAAGCCAGGGCAAGTGGCCTTTCACTGCCCTCGAAGTGGTGGATGAGAAGCCCTTTCTTCTCCCCTCTTTTGCCTACCCTGTCATAGTTACCTCTCTCATTGCTGAAACAAAATGCTCAACACCTATAAGTTTATTTAGCTCACAGCTTTTAAGAGTTTCAGCCCATGCTTGGCTGGCTTTAAGCACTTTATGGTAGGCAGAAGGTAGCAAAGCAGCAAGGGACAGCCACAGCTCTTTCTATCCTTTCTATCTTATCCAGGCTACTCAGGGTGGGTGGCACTCACGCCTTCAATCCTAGTGCCCTTGGTCCTAGCACTGTACCATGAATCCATCCCAACTTCACACACTGTACATCCAGCCACCTCTGGGAAAGTCCCACCTATGACAGCATTAGGCTTTGGGGTGACATCTAGACACGCCCATAACACCCCCAAGTGCTCCTCAAGGAGGACTTCTCATCGCTTCCTGCTCCTGATCTCTGGCTGAGTGTCTTCTCCTATGCCCTCTGTGATCAATGGGAGCTTCCAGGTCTCAGCCAATCCCCTGGTCCACTTTCTTTTTCCATTCCTGTCCTTGTTACCAGTGGAAGTTGTGGTCCACATTGCTCTGAGTGGCACCTTTCTGGATGCTGTTGGTAAGAGCTCCTGGACTGCCCAGCCATCGGCATCTACCAGTGTTTCCAGCCTCATCCTCTTCCTCAGCCTTAGGGATTTACCAGGGAGGAGCTGGTGAAGTCTAGAAGAACACCAGAGACCTACATAGGAAGCTGCTGGACAGCCCCAGGAGCAGGTTACAGAAAACTTCAAGCCCCTGGGTGTGAACCATGAGGGACATTTATCATCTCAGAGGAAGTTCCCAAATAGCAATGCAGCGTCTCCCCAGTGTCACCAGTGGCTTTGCTCCATCTCCCAGCTTTGTCCTGCTGAGCCTGCTACATGGTTCTCAAGCCAACTGTCTCCATGTGTGCAGGGAAGCTGCACAACTGCTGATGACACAGTGACAGAAGGGAGCAGCCTCTGTCCCTTTCTCAGTCCTCCAGTGCTTTCTCCACAGGCAGTCCCCCTGGCCAGTAGAAGCCCTCGTATATGTGTAGGGGTGGGGGTGGGAGGGTGGGGGTGTGTGTGGGATAGGTGTGCATCTATAGTATAACCTATTCAATGCAGAAGACAGTTAGGACACAGAACCCTGGGAAGGTGCTACTCCTTATAGGCTGTGTGCAGCCCAATGCATCTGGCTGAGCCTCGGTTCTGTTCACAGACACCCTGCTGTAGTCAGTTGGCTCCAGGGAGCCAGACAAGCACTGCAGCTGCACTGAGTGGCTGTGGTTGTCCAAACTTACAGGGAGCACAATGCCTATATACCTTTTTTCTTATTTATGAATTCATTAATGATATTCAAATTATTAAAAAAGTCCCAGTTTACAGTTAACTATATATATATATTATGTATAACTGTGACATATATACATATATATTATATACATGTATACTACATTTTTGAAGAGAGTTAATCAGAACACAAATTGCACCCTGTGTACCACACCATGGCCTCAATGATTTTCAGGGGTGTAGACACACATCCTCATTACAAAGCTTCTCAAACTTGAGACGAACCTAGCGTGACTGGCTAAGGACTGTGGCCTGCATTCTGGGAATCCCCACGCAGTGTTCCTGCAGGAGCTGGGCAGCGTGCAAGAGGCGGGTGCCCGACACATGTGCAGGGGTGAGCGCTGCTGTGCTCCCCTCCAGGTCCTGGCCGATACCAGGTATTCTTTGGTTCTCCATTCCTGAAGATAAACTGGGCCACAGGCCATACTGTAAGGGCCGAGTGGAAGCCAAAGCAGAAAGGGTCCTCCGAGAAGCATCGAGGTTTCCCATTCCCTCGGACCGGCCAACTTCCCTGGCTGTAACCCTCTGGAATCAAATACTGGCCTTGTTCATGCTTTAAGACAGAAGCGCCATGACCTCATGCATCCAGAACTCTCCAGTCTATTTTTCTGCTAGCAAAGCCATTGTCTTTCTCACCTGGCTTTTGAAAACACGAGGCTTCCTAGAAATGCAACTACTATATCATAGCCTAGCATGGTTGGTATTGTAATAGGGGATTCTCGGGGTGCCTGTCCAATCTCACAAGCCCTCTTTCCAGGACCCCTAGACCATCTAAAGTGCGAGATGATCGAATTATCACCATTCACTTCATCAAAGTTTGTCTCCAAATATGATGTAGGACTTTGTTGTTGTATGCATAATAGATAAACGCACTGTCTTTTGTGTCTCCACTGTTGTGCCAGGCCATCCGTCTAGATCTGGGATGCATTCCAATATGGTGGGAAGGCAAAACTCCTTAACAACTGTTACAATAAAATAAAAAGGCTTACACACAGCAGAGTGCTGTGGGAACTCAGAGGTGGTGTCCCTACCCAGTGAGCCTTTTAGGGTCACCAAGTCTGGAAAAATCCAGAGAGAAATATGGAGACCAGCATGTAATGCTCTGGCTTCCTGGTGCTGCCCAGTCCCCAGTCTCCTCTGCCTGTGCTCAGCTGGGCCAAGCTCACAGGCACCAGTGTGTTTGCACCAGGAAGACTCTTGGATCCCTGTGTTAATGTCACCCAGAGCTGTTGCCTGTTATAAACCCACTGCATGGGTGCATGGTTTCAACATGCAGCTTCCTCTACACCACCACACAGGGCTCTGAATTTCTGCATCAGTCAGCCTGGTGAGGAGAGACAAAGAGCGCAATTCTTTTGAGTAGCTCCATCTTCCTCGTTCACCTTTTTGGGACTCAGTTTCAAAAATCCACTCTCAAAACCCACTGAGATGTCTGCCATGACAAGAAATTCTCACTAGGGTCTCCGTCCGTCGTGCATGCGTTCTGTCATGAGACAGCGTGGACAACTCTTGGGATCCCCCGCCTCTCAGAAACTATGCCACCTTCCCCTTTCGTGTTCTCCATTCTTTTGCTCCAATATATTCTCCTACTCTTAGAAAAATGAAATAGAAGAGTGAGTTAAATTTTTTATTTCAGGCTTGAGGACCACGAGACCCCCACCAGGGACACTACCACACCTAGCCTATCTTATCTTCTAGCATCAGTCATTATCTGAAATGATCTTATCTAATTACCCTCACTTGTTTCATTCTCTAATGGAATGTCAACTTCTTTACTGCAGCAACTTTGCTTTGGTCACTGTTATAGCCCCAGAGCCAAAAAAAAAAAAAAAAAAAAAATGGCACACAAACCTCCGCTGATCCCAGGAAATCCTGAATAGGTGTTTATAAAACAAACGATATGTTTCCTTCAGAACATGGACTCTGGAAGAAGTTTTGCATTTGAATCAGAGTATACTAATTTTTCAACTATGATATTTAAAAAAATCAGTTGATCTCCCTCGATCTTACCTTCTTCACATACAAAATACGTTTGACAATAATATTATGCACCTGCTAGGGATGTTATAAAGGATCACGTTGCAAAGTGCTCTGTAAAAGCTAAAGTGCTGTGTTGTCTTAGCAAGATGTGGTGGGGTGGGCAAGTTGAATTGTGTTACATCATGCCCTGCGGGATCCTATCCTGTCCCCTGCACTCAGGGTCCCACAGCTTGGGTTCTGTCTACCTTCCCCTGTCTTTCCCATGTTCTGCCACACAGGTGCCAGACATGTACACAGCTCACTGTCCACAAAAGCTGACCACTGGAAGACCTCTCAATCCCTTCCTCGCCTTGGGGATGGCGTGTCCACCCTGCTACCCTAAGCCCCCTAAAAAGCCGTTCTATGCTAAGTTAAACAGAATTGATGGAGGCTAGATTTACTGAGTCTTTTGAAATGGTTTTATTATTTCGAATGCAAGAAAATAATGTACTACACCTCCTGAGAAATATATCTTCTGCAACATTTTCATTAATCTCTTTATTAAACTAAACTGGTTTCTCTTTGGAAATTAATTACTGAAGTAGTATTGAGAATTTTAATTTCCACAATATACCAGCAAGAGATACTGCTGTTTCTTTATACACTGTTGCACAGCAGGGCAATAATCTATTGAAATAAGCTAGAAAAAGGGGCAGCTTGTAATTAAAACAGTATAACATGGGAGCTTGATGACTCTCTTAGTGCTAAAATGGCCCTGTCATGCTGTGCTTGGGCGGAATAAAATGTATATTTAGGGAGCAGCTCTATATAGAGAATTCGACAGACTCGGGTTTTACAGTTTGGGATGTGGCTGTGTTTCACTGCAATAATATGCCCACAAGGAAATATGGCTCAGTTTTGGCAGATTAGAGTTACAACCATTACTGTACAGTGGAAGGAAGAGTCCCTTATTAAGCCACCCCCACTGTGCTATTTAAAATATTGTAATCACGAAGGGGAGAATATGAATTATGGATGTTGGTGTCCCCAGGAAAGAGTGGCTATGTCAGTTCCAGGGTAACTACACAGCACACGTATGTGGGTGTGGATCTGCATATGTACCCGGGTCTTGCCTGCATGCGTGCAGGCATCCAGCCATGCAGATATTGCGCTCCATAATTCTCCCTTGTGTTTAAAGGGTGCCTCCTCTTTCTCGGGACATGCTCCTATCTATCATCTTCTGTCTTCCCAGGCGTGTTCTCTCATGATAAGAATTATTTACACATCATTTGCATTTACAGATTGGCCTCTTTTCCTGGTATCAAGTGTATTCTGCAGACCCCGCTTCTCTTCTTTTCTCTCCTCTCCTTCCTTCCTGTCTCTTTTCAGAAGCACAGACCCTTATAAGTACATTTCATTTCCCCTGGTTCATTCCTATTTCCCCGTGAGTCAACTCTGTCTATAAATTTCCTGCAAACAAATTCTCCATATTCAGAGGATGCTCCAGATTCAGCTCCACCAATTTTTTTTTCTTCTTAAGTATACAAAATAGAGCTGCCAGGCATAGGTACTGCTGCATGACAAAGCAGCCTCGGCTTCCAGAAGGCACTGTGCCAGGCCCCCAATAGAGCCACAGGGGTCGCCCCATGCCACACCCTCTCAGGCAGCCAGGGGTGTTGGCTCTGTCAGTTCTCTCTTCTGCCACCTCCTATCACATCTTATCCGTACCACAGATCCAAGGGTTGGGGCTTATTAAGAATCCATGCTCTTCCCCAAATCAATCATTGTCTTTTCTGATTTTTCTTCCACTTGGGTACTGACTTTACTCCATTCCCATATCTTTTCTATGTAGACATTAATTTTGCCTAATACTTACTGTTGGCTTACAATGCATCAACAAACAATTTCATCCCAAGTAGCAAATCATGCTGTACAACAACCTTGAACACCAGAGAGAAAAGCACTTCTTGCTGGCTCCGGGTGACCTATCAGTCTTGTTTCCTCCTGGGCCAACAGTAACTGGATCGTACACTGCACCAAAGATCAGCATCAAGCCACGGATCTGCTCCTTCCCTGATCGCTCTTCTGCCTGAGAAGCAGGGCAGCACAGTGAGCCTCTGGAGGACTCAGATGAGCTGCAGGAGGCAGAAGCTGTTGTCGGCTGACCAAGAAACTGAAGAAGAGATACAGCAATGCCCCACCACCATGTGTGTAGCAATAGGAGGAATCACTCAGGATTCGATTCTCACCTGTGTGAGAAAAAGGCATGGGTTGGCCTCTCCTGTCCAAATTGGAGCTGATGGTTAGAAGAACCAGTGGTTCCAGGAGCTTAGGTTGGCCAAGAGGATAGAGGAGAGACCTGCACAGCTTGCACAGGCCAAGAAGTTGATGTCATTTCCAACTGATGTTCTTCGGTATCTAGGAATGTTCATGGAGACCCAGAGGTGGCTCCCTGGGCACTGAAAGGAAGGGAGGCTTCCATGGTTGCTCCTGCTTCTCCTGAGAATTTCAACTCCACTCTTAAGTTCACAAACAGTCCTCCAGTTGTACTTTTTGTGCCTACAGTGACCCATGCCCAACTTGGGAACAGTACCTCTCCTTGTCCTTCAGGAGCCCAGATTCCTTCCCACTCAGCAGTCCTTTGCCATGTTGTCCCATCCTCAAGTGCTTGTTTTTGGTTTGCTTGTTTGTTTGTTTTTGAGACAGGGTCTTGCTCTGCAGCTTCAGGCTGGCCTTGAGCTCACTGTGTAGTCTAGGCTGGTCTCTAACTTGCAATGACCTTCCTGCCTCAGCCTCCCCAAGTGCTGGGATTACAAGCATGCACCACCGCACCTGACCATGTTGTTCTTTAAAGATTTTTCAACCAAAGTGCATGTTCTCCCTGGTTGAATCTTGTGATTACAGCTTCACAGCTGTCGTTTGCTTTTTCACTGATGTTTTAGTCTGTCAGTGGTCATGGGCAGGTCCCCAGCAAAATCTGTCAGTCTGATCCACATAGAAGTCAGCACACCCACTGCAGAGCTGACAAAATCATAGCTGTGCTGCTTGAGCCCCAGACCAGGGTACCAGGCTACCCTGGAGTAGGCAGTCTGAAAAGAAATGCCCAAGAAAGAAGGACACAGTGCACACCCAAGACCAAAGCATGTTGGAATTCATAATGCCCCTGGTTTCTCGCTGAAATTAAGGAAATAATTCACACTTCTTGAAGAGATGTCACACCTACATGCCGGCACTCTGTAGAAGCTTTTCTTTTATCTTTCCCTGCAAGGTCTTTGACCAGAATTGTTCACTTAGAGTAATTAGAGGGAAATCCTGTTGTAAATTCTACACAAATATTAGCCACAAATCAATCCCACTAAAAGTGCTACTGTCTAGTCATTGATGCTGCTGTAATTGGGAGGAAATAATTTATGTTCAAGCGTCTTTAGCTGGGTTAATCTCCTGAAACCTAAGTGATCCCTGTGAAGATCTTGTCACCAAAAATTATTTTTTGATCCAATGTCTCCCACATATCATCATAGTAATAAATAAACATTTGTGTCGTGAAGCACCTACAAAGTGCTTTCCAGCCATTATACCTGTTGATTTCCATATTGATTTTTCAATAGTTAATCCCCTCAACCAGTATATGAGTGCTTCTTGTTTATTCATTGAAAAACTCTCTGCACCAACCATTGGAGCTCCAGTGGCAAATAAATAGCACAACTGCTCCAGCCACCAAGAAGCTCCATGCTAGGGAAAGGCAGGTGATGAATCTCAACATTGTCGAAATGTGTGACCCAATAAGAAGTACAGTACTGAGAGGCTAAGGGATAAAGATGGGGTGGTGTGCGCAGCACCCACACATACAGGGCGGGCAGCCCCAAAGGACAAGTGAATCAGAAGAGAGCTTTTCATGCAATGGAAATACTTGATTCAGATTTCACATATAAAGTGCTGTATTCTGTACTTACAACTTCATACCACATGAATATTTCCCACATGTTTAAAACTTAAATTTTTAAAGGCAGAAGAATATTCTGTTTCTTGATGCCCTTGTTGATTTTTTTTTTTTTTTTTTTTTTTTTTTTTTTTTTTTTTTTTTTTTTTTTTTTTTTTTTTTTTTTTTTTTTTTTTTTTTTTTTTTTTTTTGTCTTTTTGAGACAGGGTCTCACTATGCAGCTCAGGCTAGCCTTGAGCTCATTTTTGTAGCCCAGTCTGGCCTTGAACTCACACTGATCCTCCTGCCTCAGCCTCCCAAGTGCTGGAATTACAAGTGTACACCACCACACCGGGTTGTCCTTGTAGATTTTTATAGAGCCCCAAAAGTTGTCATCCAGAGCTCATCGAATTTCTTCACTTCTGACTGAGCTTTGGGCCCATCAGGCTGCAGAGAACCAACCAGCAAATTATGATCATTTAGGTTAATAGGCCTGTGTGGACCCTGAAGCTTTCTGCAGGCTGGAGGGCTGGCCACCAGTTCCTGGGAGTGGGGCCGGACACACTTAACTAGCTTTCCTGGAAACTAGAGAGACAGGGCGAGCTGTGGAGGGCTCAGTCTGAGAAGCTGGGTCTACTGAACAGGGATTTCAAGCACCACTGTTCTGCACAGATCAATCATCCACATGGGGATTTTAGAAGCAGATACTGCTGCCAGAGCGGATGCTGAGCCTGCTGGAAATCAACTTTTGCATTTCCATTGCCAATGGCTTGTGTATAGCCGTAAGCACACTGCTGCTCGGGCAGCCCAGCGTCATCTGGCGTCCTGGTGCTCCACGCTGTGGCTGGCTTTGAATGATATGTGTTCTGACTTCAGTGCTCTTTTGTGGCAAAGACTACAACAATATTCAATGAGCAGCCTTGCACCTGATTTTGGCACATAGTACATGTTTAATCAAGCAAAATGCTGGTGAAATACTGTCACTTCTTCAGTAAATGGGGGTGTTCAGGTGAAAGTAGCCATGTGGGCTATGTTAGAGGGGAGCTGTGTGTGGATGGCACTCTTCTGCCATTGGTCCCACAGGGCTTCCTGGGGGAAACACTTCAGTTGTGGGACTTTGTGATTACATTTCATCTTCGTGTTCATGGCTGTCTTGGAAGCCAGGTCATCTCTCCATGAAGGAAGGAAGGAAATTGGCTCTGAGATTTGCCCAACATTTGGCACAGAGTCCAGGGTCTATCCCCACAGGCAGGACCTCACAGCTCATAACCACGAGCTTCTGAATGGCCCTGTTTGGCAGAGCACACTGCAGCCCACCACACTGCTTGTCCTTTCCCCAGCTCTCCTCATCTCTCTCCTGCAGTCAGGTCCTCCTTCCTGCACCCTGCACTGGGACCAGAGCCTCCTTGAATCACCCTCACAGCCTCTAGCCTTCCTCTAAGACCAGCCCAGTCTGTGTTTCACCAATTCCAAAGCCCCGGAAGGATGAGACCAATTAGGATTCAACCCTGCTCACAAGCCTGGCGAAGACAGCTCTGCAGCCAGGACCGCAGGCAGGAAGATGATTTCAGCGAGAGAGGAGGAGATGAAGTTCTAGACAGACTTTGTGGAAGACAGAGTGTGCTGGTCAGAGCTGTCGCATCCTCAGCTCCTTCTGTGTGTCCCTCTCTTGGTCTGTAATGCTCTTCCTCTGCGTTAGCTCTCTGTCTCTGTAACAAACACATGCCTCTGATGATAAACTTACAAGGAGAGGAGCTGGCTCCTGGTATCAGGGGCTTCACCCAGGATGCAATGCCACTGTGACTCGGGGCGCATGCGCCATGTGGCAGACATCAAGGTGGAAGTGTGTGGTGGTGCAGCACTGCTCACTTCTCAGCTTGACAGTGAAAGAGAGCAAGGGCAGGACCCCACTTGCCCCTCGAGGCTTGGGCCCCAGAGGGTCAGAAACCTCTCGCTACGCTGCTTAAAGATTCTGCCACTTCCCCAAAGCTCCACACTAGCACCCAAGCCTTAAGTTTGTATTTTTGGGACATTCCAGACACCAACTCCGGTGTCCACCTGCTAGCTGGCTTCTGCCTTGAGAGAAGCCACCCTCTGTGCCCTGCTGAGGATGCTGCCCCAGGTTCCAGGTCCTTTCCCCAGTGCTCCTTACAGCCCTTACTGCGGTGTGGACTTGTGTCTGTGTGGCCATTGGGCTAACGTTCATCTACTCCACTAACTACCAAATTCTTTTGACGCAGAGACTCTTTTTTTCTCCTGGAGATACCCTCACACTCACCCTGAGCCTAACTAGTGAAACTTTTTGAATGCATTGAAAAATAAGTTAACCATTATTGTAAATATATTTAAAGTATCCCCGGCTCCTACAATATGGATTGGTTTTTGTTTTTATTTTTGTCTTGTGCTACCAAGGATTGAACTCAGGACCTTGAGCTTGCCAAGCAGGTGCTTATGCCGGCAGGTGCCTCACTCCCACCTATACGATTTCCAAACACTGTAACCACAGAATGCTTATAAAATATGCACACTCCCCGGTCCCACTGCAGGCCTAAGGACACAAAGCCCATCGTCCCTATAATGGACTGGTAAGCAAGCTGCCATTTGAGTGACTTTGGAAACTTCCTCAGTGTCAACCCAGTTTAACGCTAATCCCCCAGCCCCACCCCCTCGGCACTCCCCTAAACACTTCCTGGTTTCTATGCAAGGACCTCCCTTGCTGCCCACCATGGCGTGAGCTCCAAGGGCAACAGCCTTTGTCTCCTCCTTGAAAACACCCCTTGATCTGGTGCCCAGCGCAAAGCAGGCATCCGACATGGGTTCACGTTCATGCACGGTTCACTGTGGAGGGCATTTAAGCTGTGCCAGAGCTCTGCAGCCAGGGAGAGAGGCTGGGCTGCAGCGCCTTGGATAGTTTTTTTTTTTGGTTTTTTTTTTTTTTTTTTTTCCCCTCTTTTTCCTTTTGATTAGAAGACAACTGAGAAATTAGGGCAGCTGTCATACTTTCTATCTAAGTGCGGTCGGGTCGTGTCCACCTGACAGAAAGGCAGTTTTGGCTGCTAATTTCCTGTCTGTTCGCAGAAATTGAATTCAGGTGGTGAGCACACCCTGCACCTCCACCTTGAGAGTGAGCCGTGCGACGGGTGCTCATCCGGGACTCTCAGCTGCCCTCTGATGAAGAGCTGTGTTTGCTTTGCTGAGATGTAAAACTGCTAGGAAGATAGGGAGAGTGGGGGGGACAGACGCAGGGCGGAGGAGAGGCTCCGGAAGGGCGTTGGTGGTAAAGGAAACTGGGCTAAGCTGTGGGGCTCCGGGTTGTCAGATAAGGGGTGGCAATTAATGACTTCGTTTGTGAACACATGGCTCTGTCTCCCACTTCCTGCGAATTGCGCCTTCCTTTCAGAACAAAGAACTCCTCCGCATAAACGGGATCCTGGGCTTCCGAGGGGGCTGTGGTGAGAAGCGTGCCGCACCAACGGCAGAAAGGCTGTCCCCGAGAGCGCACAAATTAATGAGGCATTTTCTAGTTCATGCTTTATGGCCTATATTAGAAAAGATTTTAGATGGCTCCTAACAAAAACCACAGGTTCATTATAAGCCTTTAAATAATCATAATGGAAGGAAATGTATAAGGAAAAGAGCTAATTAGGCCTCCCCATGCCCCCGCTAAGGCTGGTTTACAGAAGCACAAAACACCAGGGCTGAGCAGTCTGAGCATGCACCCTCAGATCTGCTCCTGCACCCCTCTGAGCTCTCCTGCTCTCTCTAACACTTCCCTGCCCAGGGCTCTGCTCTGCCTTTCCTGAGCTCCCCTGCTGCTATTCACTCATTTCTTCAGAGCCACTTTGGAGGGCCCTCCTCCTTTGGCAGAGTGGCTCCCCAGGGAGCCCTTGAGGACCCCCTCCTATTCTCTATCTCCTCCTCACCGGTGTCTCTGGTGTTTCCCCCAAGAATGGAAGCACCTAGAACCAGTGGTTCTCTCCACCACCTTTCCGTTCCCAGAACTGTCCTGGGACCCTGCATGTAGCTCTGTAAGTGGCAGGCATTTGCACTGGTGCCCTTGTTCCAACAAGAGGAAATGAGATACATGGTGCTCCAGGGAGGTTTTCTTACCACTCTCCACTCAACTGATTTTAATAAGTATTGTTCTACAATAACAATAGAAAGCATAGTACCTAGACCTGAACCAGTGAGCTAGTCATTGGTCATCCAGATCAAGGGCTCTGCACTGAGCTTAATTGCACACTTAGCCCCGGCGATGCTGTGGCAGGCTTGTTTACAACCCCTTGCCGTGGGCACACCACTAGGGCACTGCACTGGGGCTTGTAGCTACCCATGGCATCACCAGACAAGACTAATGTTCATTTCCCTTAGGACCTAAGGGGCCACCACCGAATGTGCAGTCCATCCCCGCCAGGAACATCACTATGCCGCCCGTGGCAGCGCAGGAAGCACCCAGCACTGTGCCCAACCTCAGCATGGCGAGGGTGGTCTCTTTATTGCAAGGGCTGTGCTTTCTGAAAGAATGGGTCAAATAAGTCAGCATTCAGGTTTTGACATCTTTCATGCAGGTTCATCTCATGGTCACATGTTTTTGCTCTCACATCATTACATCTGGACTGAATATTTAGTCACAGCAAATGCCTTTTAAGATCTCCAGGAGACTAAAGGTAAAAATTCTATATAATAGATACAAATGGGCCCAAAATCAGGTCTAGATTTATTCCCATTAAGTCAGTGTGAGTCAACTGTTTTTATAGATCTGAAGGAGAAGAGGAGGTAAATGCTCCATCCCTGAGGATTTGTTAGTGGGGATTTACATGTCGCCTTTCCACTTGAGTTTGAATTTAAAATATTCCCACTGCCAAGGACAACCTGATGTGTACACAAAATAATTGTTTTAAATGCCTGTTAGCTGAAAACCATAGCATAATAGCTGAACCACAAATGCCAGAGGTTAAGAAAAATATAAACATCATTTAAACACTGTGCATCACTGCCATGTTCTGGAAGCCATTGCTAAAACATGGGGTAAATCTCATTTTAAAGCTTAGGGGAAATTTGCCCATCTTTATTAATGGGTCTAAATTACCCTGGAAAGAGCTGGCTGTTAAATGTGCAGAGGTGGAACAAGTAGCTATTCATATGGGGAAAACATTATTAACTTGCCTACAACATTACTGAGATACATATTTTCAGAAGACTCTGGAATCTAAAAACAGAACGTAAAATATACTAAATGATAATGTAGAAGTAGGTGCTAAAGATGCAATCTCTCAGACTATGGAAGGTGTCTGTATGCAGGGCTAGGAGTCTAAAAACTACAAAGTAAACTACACAAATAACTAAAACTCCCAAATATTTGGGAGGCCGTGAGGTTTACAAGAAAAATAACGATAGAACAAACATTTTACAATGTTTATAACAGCTACTGTCCTTAATACAAAAAGCACCTGTAAATCAATAAGAAAGAGACAAGATGGAAGAAAACTTGGCAAAGAAGTAATTGCCTCTAGTTCCTTAGGAGAATAAATCTTCCCTGAGAGCAGACCTGTGCCATCATAGTGGCCTCTAAATCTTTCTTTCCTTTTACTCAGCACTGCTGATGGATCTCCCTCGAAATCTGTTTCCCCTTGCCATTCTTTTGATCAGATGGTCTCAGGGCTGGCGGGGTGTCCTACAAGCTCATGGATGTGGTATTCGCTTAAATGAGATCATCAGCAAAGCAAATGCTCCAGGCACAGTATGAGGCCATGGCAAGCTACCCATTAGCTAGGTTCTTCAGCCCTTATTCTCAGGGTGGTTGAGAGAATTAGGGAACACTTACATACTCACAAGCAGTAAAGGCCTCCTCCTCCTCATGGAGCTTCTCAGAAAGTGTTGGCCATTTTCCTGCAGGCACTCCCAAATCCCTCCAGTCCTTGTAAATACTTTTTTAACTCTAAATCCTGGTCCTCCACTCTGGCTGAAATGGTTAAATCATATATGGTACTATTGGATGATACCAGCTCTCAGAATCTGCCCCAGACCACGTGGAAACAAACTTCAGGGTGTGGGGCCCAACAGGCTTAAGAACACAAAGGCCGAACATGTGGGCCAGGGAGCTGTCTGCCTAGTCCACACTGGGATCCTTGCTATTATCTATGAGACTCCTTCTCCATCCTGCCTTCCTTTTATCTTCCTCTCTGCTTATTGAAGCCTTAGTTTTGGTTGGACATAATGCCCTTCTCCTCCTGACATTTGAGTGGCCTTCTGTGGCAATCATGTATTCTTGTGATTGTCTTCCTGTCTGAAATGGTGAGTTCTTGGAGCAGAGGATCTCATTTGATCCATCTTGATATCCCTATGTGTGGCCTATTGTAAGTCCTCAAAAACTATTGGCTAAAAGTAAGTAAAGAGGGTGGCCATGCATCTTCACATAAACTCGGAACACCTATCCTGGGATCTGAAATCAAGTTCTAGAGTCCACAATGTCAAATATTTACCTTCACAGGCAGTTTGCTTAGCTAACTTGTGAAGACTTTTTTGCGATGTCTGGTTTGATCGTCAGTCCCGAAGTTACTGTCAACTTCAGAACTGAGTTAGATTCACTGTAGTTCGAGGAAGTTGAGGGGCCAGTGTGCCTTTCACTTTTGGCTCCCTGCTTTGGATTTTCAGTCATGAACAAAGAGGCTGAGTTGAGTTGTCAAGAGAAAGAGCTGGTAGAAGATGACAAGCAAGGCCACCTGCTTGTCACAGCGAAGCCAGGACTCAGGAGCCAAACGTTGGTAGGAAGGAAATTACATTTATTCAAGAGCTGGCACCATGAGAAGATAGTGACAGCTATCAGCATCCCCCAAAGAGAACTGCCGAAGGGAACTCTGGAAACATGGGGAGGGTGGGGAGGGCCAGGGCAGAAGATCACATGCTGGGAGGAATTTTCACCATCCAAGAGTCTTTCCTTTTTATTTCTTTCCTTCCTTCCCCCTTTCCACCCACACCAAAGCATTACAGATCATTAATTTCTGTAAGTAAATCTCACAGCAATTTTCATGTTTTGTGTTAGCTGACTAATGGGTAAGGAGGACACCACATGTTCTGCTGTTAGCTGAAAATCGCCAGGCGTCCAGCGCTCTGTAAATGCAAGGGAAGAGTAATTAGCAGCTAGCACCTTGACCAATGAGGCACAGCGTTTCCTTAGCGTTTGGAATACAGGGCAAAGGGCGGTGAAATCAAGCCTAACTTGCAAAGGTAGAAGCATTAGGATAGGGGTGTTAGGTAATCTACTCTAGGCAAGTTGAATCTAAAATAATGAAAGATGACACTATTAGCTACTTCTTGGGGAGGAATGAAATAATTTGCATATTTGGGGATGTATTTGTCATAGTACCAGAAACAAAGTGAAAGAAAAAAGAAATTATGGTCTAGGAAAAAATATAAGATAAAACTAAAGAATATCGGCCGTTCTGAAACCATCCAAGCAACCAACCAACTCACAAACAATTGACCCTTTTTTATGTGAAAGAAGATAGGAGCTGGGGAGATAGCTCCGTGGCACAAGTGCCTGCCTGGCAAGTGCAAGAGTACAAGGTCATGAGTTCGAACCCTAGTCCTGCAAAAATAAAAAATAAAAAAAGAAAGAAACTAATATTTCCTGTTGCTTTCCAGGCTCAGAATTGCTCAGGTCAATTCAATGCAAAGAAAAAGGCAAATTATTTAATACATGACATAACATAATGTGTTTTATATATTATATATCATAATGTAGCATAATACTCTATAACAATATGAAAATGCAAGTATAATCATAGTGATGATTATTAATAACAGAATAAATAAAATTATCAGTATATTCAGGTAATAAAATAATATAAATTTAATTAATATGAAATATCAATAAAAATATTTATAATGATATAAATAACAGAGTAATGTCATAATATATAAAACTATATAATATTAATATATAATATACATATGTAATATAGTATAGTTTAATATATAAATATATAATATAACATGATATAGTATAGTATAGTATGATATAAGATAAGGTAAATATTTTCTTTCAACTGCTTTCAGCTAAGGGAAGAAAGGCCCAGTTTGAAAGTGAAGAGGCTTTCATAATAGAGCAAAGAAACAGGATGTTATTGATGTGCTCACAGGTGTCTTCTGGCTGCTTTCAGTACAGAAGGACTGGCTGCTTCTCCACCTTGCACAAATGGTGGTTCCAGCTCATACACTTTGCTACATCCAGCTAACCTCACATGTGATTCCTCTGGCCTTGAGTTGTAGTTCAGAATGACTCCTTGTCCTTTACCAGAAATGCATTCTGCCTGGGGCCAGTCTGTAGATAGGGCCAGTCTATCCACAGACTTTTGCAAGCAAGGTTCCTTGTGAGCATGTCAGTTCCTACACAGAGGGAAGAAGAAATTGCACGGCTGAAGCTATTCCATGCACTGTCCTCTGGTTCCTCTGGCCTTGCTGCAACCCCAGCGGTCAAGTTCATGTTGGTGCTGTCATTTCTATGCAGTCAAAATGGAGTCAGGAAGTAGTCATGAGGTTGCTTCAGAGACTCAGTGGCATCTTGTGAACAGTAGAGCACCAGCCATCTTGGGGAGGATTTAGGGATGAGGTCTCCCTTCCTGCTTCACTAGCTCAGTGCAGCAAAGGTATTCTGGGCCATGATCTGGTGTGGTAACAATTTCAATGACCAGATTTGTGTTAAAATATCCAATGAATTATTGAGAAAATGACAGAACACCATCCATCATCACCAGGCATGGACGGAGCAAAGAGCTGTGTCCCAGAAGGTCTCGGCACAGCTATCTTCTCCCTCAAGTCCCTCTACCTTTGTGTCCCTCCCTCTTTCTGCATGGAGCCCCTTTGTGCCCTGACCCAGTCGCAGTGCTGGAGGCAGGAAGTGGATTCTACTCTGGCCAGGATCCCGGTTGCCTTCATTCTTCTCGTGCCTACCGCCGTGGGTCTTTCTGCACCAGGTCTGTGATGTGACTGATTAGAGCTATCTCTACTTGGTCAAAATGTTCATTTTTCATTCTTTATGCATAAACCCCATGCTTCTACTGTCCATATGGCTTTATCAGACAGAATTTCAAAGGTGCTCCCTTTGGTCAGATTCAGTTTCACAGAGGTACAAATTGAAGTGCAAACCACATTCTCCTTCAGTGGGTGGATTCAGGCTCACGCCACACAGAAGGTGAAGCCAGAGCTTGGCTTCTGTCCTCTTGGATGCCTGCATTCCCATGCATGCTACTCCACCACAGGTAGCACTTCTGATGCCCACTGCTTCTGGGTGCTACTGCTACTACTTCATTTTAGAGTCATCTGGTAAGAGAGAGAGTGGGAGGCTAAAGTACATATATTTAAAAAAAAAAAAAAAAACCTAGATTTTCTAAGTCTTAAATGCTTTGCAGGCCATAACCATTAAGTAAACATTTGGAGAGAGTCTAAGCCTAGCCTAAGAAGAGGGCTTCCTAAATGGCTTCAATGACATCATAGCCATCCCACAGGATGTGGCAGTCACCAAGGACCTGAACTGGGATGAGCTGAACGGGTCACCTGAAACACACTCTGAGATGCATCATTGGTCCTCAAAACTAATAGCACTTTTGGCCAGAGGTTCTCTTCATCTCTATTTGTTCCCGACATCAAGGACATGTTCAATTTGTCAAGATCCTTTTTAAAAAGAACAATAGTGCTTTAATACAGTATTTTAACCCTCAAAATTAATGAATGAAAATGTAAGTAATGACCAAATACCAAAATGTACAGCAGCAGCATTACATGTTCCTCTGCCTCTAATCCCAGCGGGGCTTCTCTCTGCATTGTGACCAGTGATGTTTCAACTTACATTTTTTTTTGTTTTGTTTACTATGGGTTTAAGATATTAGTTGTGATTTTTTTATGTTTTTCATTTAATCATGATTTTTTAAAAATGCTGCATTCAGAGCTTATTTATTTTGATAACTGACTTAAAGAACCAAAAAATAAAACAATAGAAACCACAGAATTTCAAAACAAGGTGATAGGAAATTAACAGTGGCTACTGCACTGCAAATTGTTGGCTTCAAGTGATTGCTTAGGTTACCAGGCATAGGCATGCAAAATTGATCAAACAATATAAGCACTAACTGTTTCTGTCAATGAACTAATAGAAATGAATGCAATTATCTTAGCTATTCTGTGTGTAAATATGTATCTTTTCCCCCTTCCGTCTTTTTTCTTTTCCCCCCATCCCAGTTGGTCCTTCCTTTTGAATAATTTATTTCCCTTTCTCTCTATATATATATTGTACCTGACAGGTTTTATTTGCTTCATCAATTTCTTACATAAAGGAGGCAATGCAGTGTTTACATGTGTGGGTCTAATTTATTTCACATATGTATATGGTCTCTAGTTGCATCCATTTACCTATAAAAGTTTCAAGTTTATCTTTCTTTATAGCTGAGTACTACTCCATTGTATAAAAAATATCATTGTTTTATCCATTCCTCAGTTGATGGGCAGTTGGGTTGTTTCCAGGATTTAGCTATCACAAATTGTCCTGCTATACACGTGGGTACACAGGTATCACTGCGGTACGAAGTTTTCATTTCTACAAGGACATTTCATGGAAGGGAAATAGCTGAGTGAAATGGAACATCTAATCCTAGGTTTTGAGGAATCTCCACAGTGATTTCCAGAGTGTTCGTATCAGTCTGCATTCCTAGCAACAGTGGAGAAGGGTTTCTTTATCCCCGCAGCCCTGCCAGCATTGGTTTCGCCTGACTTCTTGATGACAGCCATTCTTTCTGGGCTGAGATGAAATCTCAGCATTGTCTTAATTTGCATTTCTCAAGTGACCAATGATGTTGGACATTTTTTCATATATTCATTTGCAGTTTTTATTTCATCTTAGAGGTTTTTATGCATCTCAGATGCTCATTTTTGGATTATGTCCTTGAATTGTGGGTGCCTGTTTTTTTTTATTTTTTATTTTTTATTTTTTATTTTTATTTTATTTTTTTAATGCTTTACATCATCTAGATAGAAATCCTCTGTCTGAGGGACAGTCGGCTAAATTTTTTTCCCAATTTGTGGGTTTTCTTTTCACTCTGTGGGTGATTTCTTTTGACCTTAAAAAGCTCTTTAATAAGGGGAGATCTTTGCTGTTGGTTCTCTGTAGTGTTGCCCATGCAGTTCGGTTTTTGTTCTTAATCTCTCAGCCTACCCTTATCTCTCCAAGATTTCTATCTACTTTCTTTTCCAGTAGATTCACTGTTTCTGTTTTATTTTTTTGAAGAAAAAATATTTAATCCTCATTAATGTATTTCTACATCATTATCTCACTATTGCATTTTAAATTATTTCTGTTTTTCATCTATTTTTATTACTTTCAATAAGAAATAACAATGTGACAGTTTCAAAACATGTTAGTACATTCCCAATAATTGATGCAATGTATATTGTCCTTATGCTTTAATATTTAACTCTTCGCTCCATTTTCACTTTAGTTTGTTGCATGTTGATAGACATAGCTCTAGTTTTACTCTTTGGCATGTGGAAATCCAGTTTTTCAGGCACTATTTATTAAACAGGCTATTTTTCTTCCAGTGAACATGTTTGGACCCTTTCTCTAAGATAAGGAGACCTAGTGTGTTTGTAATTGGGTCTCCATCATCTAATCTGTCTCATTGATCCTCAGGTCTGTTTTTTTTGTCAGTACCATGCTAATTGTATCACAGTAGCTTTGTAGTATAATTTTAAGTCTGGGATTATAATGCCTCCTGCCTTGCCTTTTTTGGCCAAGATTGCCTTTGCTATTCCAGGAATGACTGGCTTTTGGCACTTCCTTTTAGATAGTGTAAAAAGCAAGCATCTTTCTGGCCTCTACAATTCCACCCCTGATTACTAATTCCCCAGCCCCTGTCCACCCTTGAGAGCTACATCAAGCATTGCCCAGGTAATTCTACATCATACCAGTGAGTTTTAAGCCTCAACAACTGCGTGCTGCATAACTGTGATTAACAGATGGGAGAGGGGTGAAATGACTGGCTCAGGGTATAGAGGAGGAAGAAATGAAAGCGGTGTAAAACTCATCATGTGGATCCTTTCAATAATATGGAAAAGGAAGAGGTGGAGGAAGCAAGAGGCGATACACACCTCAAGAGCCACACGCACTGCTGAGACAGGATGGCAGCTAGGTGATCTTCATGAAAGCCACTCTCCATTCCCCCAGGACTCACACAGAGCCAGCTGTGCACACAGGGCCTCTGTGTTGTGACACTCATGGGTCTGAGAGTAAAGAACAAGAAATGAGTGTCCAAAGGCCTGTGTTGGGAAGCTGAGCACTTCAGCTTTTCTCAAAGAGCCCAACAAATATTTCACACTCCCAAGACAAATTATTTCCCCTTCTGTAAAACTCAAGTGGATGTGTCTTGATTCTTCTGCAAACAGAGCAGTTACACTGCAATCACTGGAAATGCTGCATCTGAGTGGAAATTAATGCTGTGGATGAAACCAAACATCTAAAACATTAAAGGAAGCTGGGCTGAAAAGACAAAGGCATTTGCATCCTTTTGAACATTTGCCTAGATTTGCATAATGGAGATGTCAGTGGTGTTGCAAGGAAAAAAATCAGCTTACCTGGGCTCCCATTAACTACCAGCAGGCATCAGAACCCTTAAAGTAGTGGTTCTCAACCTGTGGGTTGCAACCCCAGCGAGGGTTGAGCGACCAAAACACAGGGGTCGTCTAACGCCATTCCAAATCAAAACTGGAGCAAAATTACAGTTTTGAAGTAGCCACCAAAAATTATTTTTTGGTTTAGGGTCACCGCAACATGAGGAACTGTATTGTGGGGTCACGTCATTAGAAAGGTTGAGAACCACTGTCTTCAGGAGTGGGAACATCACCACGCCTTGCCTTTTTGAAAGAGAAAAATGGGAAGCTTCTGCATTTATCGAGTAAATTTTTAGTGAAACGGAAGTGAAAAACATCATGGGCTTTTGCTTGGCCCCAGTTTGCAAACCCAAGGAGGAGAGACAGATTCCTGCTGGAAGCAAGCACTAGGAGGAGCTCGCCGTCTCCATAGGGATGGGTGGTGACTCAGTTACACTCGAGAAATGAGCACTGTGTATGGCAACCTGGGGCTCTCTTGGACTCCGCCACTGGAGGTCGTACCATCAACCCTGGGGCCCAATCATATTAATCTCCTTTTCTCTGGTATCTGCTCACATCATCTCTCCAGGCTTCCATTAGCAACAGTGATCAGTGGTTGTAGATGTACATTGACCCCCAGGGACCCCAGGACACTTTTTAGAAATGCAGATACCCATGCTGCACTCATAGACACTGATATCTTTCTCTACTCTTGGGATGATTCTAACATGTAGGCAGGGTTGAGAACCATCCCATTTTCTTATTCAAGGCTGCTTTAACATAATAAATGCAAAATTTTATATGGTATCCAATTTCATAAAATTCAGGGTGGTATAAATTTTAGTTTCAATAATTCTGGGACCATTGAGGGATTCATTTACCCCAATGCACAGTCAAGGAGAAGGATAATCAATCTAATTGCACACTTGATAAACTCTTTGCCCCTGGGAGAGTAGCTTCACAGCCCCCCACCAGTGTCTCAAATTCTTCACCCATCAAATGAGGATAATGACTCCATCTCTATAAGAGCATGAGAAGGATTTATGGCACTGTATAATCGAGGGAGAATACAGATGACGGGCTCTCCTCTAGGTAACACGGCAAGGCATCCTCTCTATGGACTACACCTTGGCACTGGTGCGTAGCTTGATGTATTTTAAACAAGCAGCCACGCTTCCATCAACAACACCCAGGTCATGAAATCAGGTTTTCAGCCTCATGGCCCCTTCCCAGAACTGTCTTCTCTTCTTGGAGAAAAGACTGGCATCTTCTTACCATCTCACATCTCTGTGGCTTCCTGTGAATGAAGCCACACCCTGGGTCTGCTACCCTGCATACTTTTCAATGGTCCTATGTTGCTATAATTTAATCTCTCTCCTCTGTCCTGCATTCCGTTATGCAAATATACCATCATCGTTAATCCAGAATATTTCATCTTATTTTAATTAACATCTGCAAAAACATCCTAACCGCGGTAACTTTCCAAACAAGTCACTCTCCAGCTGCTCTGTATCAGTCACCTGCATGGTGTGAGTGAGTCCCCAGGCTCCTCATATGAGGAGAATAAAACTCATCCTCCTTGGCCCTGTGTTCAAACGTCTTCTCACTGGGCTACACGCAGTTCATCCATGCCATCCACCACCCTCATTCCATGCCCTTTTTAAATTTGTGGCCAGGCCTCTTCCCTTGGGGATGATCCTCCCGGCTTCTCTAACAACTCCTAGTGTTCTCTGCTTGGAGTGTGTGGGCCCATCTCCACCTGGAGAACACCTATAATTGCTCAAGATGCGGAGGCCAGTGAGTCTCCTATGAGAAGCCTTCCCCCATTCTGCCTGTGTGGATCCCTCCTTCCTTCTGCCTCCTCATCTAGGATATCATGCAGATTTCACATTGGGCTCTGGAAGAACAAGTTTACTTCTCTGCAGAGGTGTGCATCGCTCAAAGCAGCAAGCTACTGAGCAGGGCCCATTCATCTGTGTGCTCCCCCGCCCCTTTGCACCTATGACATCGGTTGGCTCCCCTCGGTCAGTGAGGGCAGAAGTGCGATACATCGACTTAATTGATCAGAAAAGTTTCAGACATTGCTTCTCCTCCTTGGAAAACAGCTCTGGTGGAAGGTCACATGGTGAACATCTTGACAATTATAATCCTTCACCTCCAGGGAAAATTACCATTTTTCTCAACTAGCTCTTTAACCTCTTGTGCCCCTTTGCCTACCATGCTCCACTCCCAGCCTACAGATGCCCCTGGTCTGGCAGCTAAGCTGCAGTCTGGGCCCTCCCCCTCCCCCCTCTAAGAGGGCATCAATGGATGGGCTCATGGAGTCTCACGCATGCTTGGTCCGGGCAAGATGTTAGGAATTATCAAAATGGCACTTGCGTTTTTATATACTGTTTTCTTAACCCAATGGAAAGACAATCCAAAGTAAACCTTAAGTAGATTTATTTCCAAAGGGGCAAAGAAAATATTGTTCGTAGCCCTCACAGCTATTTAATGTAACTAAAAATAAAGCTAGCCCTGACTACTAATAACTCAAACCAGTGAAGGTTACAACAAGGTAAGGTGGGTAATTCAACCTGGCTTACTTTGACCTGAATTTATGCCTACCGGGACTTTGCCCGAGTTATTCAGAAAAATGCTCTCGGCTGACCTTTAAGTCATCTCACGCACCTAGTCCCTTGTATGTTCACAAATGTTTTCTATGATAACTTTCCATACAGCTAACATCACCTCGGCCAGGCCAGCATTCACCAGATTATTCTTCGACTCATTCATTTCAATCCCTTTTAATCACACATGTTCCCTACAGGAAAGGGTGAAGGACCCACCTGCGGAGCTAAGAGTTAGTTTAGGGTAGCCTTTGCTATCGCTTTTCACTGCGGGCATTTGTCTCCACATTTGTTGATATTTGATTCAGAAAATACTAATTGAAGAAGTGACAGGTTGTCACCAGGCATAAGATCAAGGCTGCTAGTCTCTTTTTAAATTCTCACAACTTGGAACCTGTCTTCCTAAGCCTGAACACAGACCTTGGGCTAGCCTGGTTGACATGCAGCTGTAGTCCCAGGGGGACCTTGTTATTCTCTTCCTTAACACAATGAGGCTCCTGGAACTTTCTATGCTGGGTTCTGTTGTTCTTCTCATGCAGCCTGGTTCTGAGCCTTTCTGCCTGTCCTCTGAAGGTCACCTTTCCACATGGCTGCTTCTGGAGACGATGGGTTTCTACTGCTTCTTCTGTCCTGACTGCACTAGCAATGCCCAGTCCCTCCCTGTCACTTGTTTTAGAGGGCAGTCAGGGAAGGGAACAGCTTTCAGCCACAGTACCAGAGGGTTCAGATCCACCTTTGTCCTGCAATTTGTTCTGCTTGGAGCAAGTCTGCCCAATCAAATGGCAAGAGTTGTACTACGCCTCTCCCCAACATGGATCACCTAATACACTCACTGCATTGGCCCTTTCCTTTGGGTGATAAAAAGAATTGTGAATATTTGAATTGAGATCACTGGAACATTCATTACCAAAAACAATGATCAATTAGCATTAAATTTCAGGGAATGTCTTCCGGATATATTTAGACAATCAGTGTTATAAGAGCCTGAATAGCTCCATTAGTTTAGCTTGATTGTACTGATTTTTCCTTATTTATACTTACATGGAATACCATATTAATGAGAATTAAGTAATTTTATGAAACAAATGAATTTGCTTTCAGACAAAAATGTTTCACAATTCTTACTGAGTAATTAAGTTCTAGTGCTTAATATCACAGTTTTGGGTACTGGATAAATGACTGACTTCCTAATTGAATGTGGCCCTTGGACAAAAGTTCCTAACTACATACTTAGGTCAATTATATAGCAGCAGTGAACACAGCGGTAAATGTTATCGTGCAATAATTACTGTGCAACACTGTCTGGTGTTTCTAAGTGTCTTCTTAAAAATGGCTTATCAGCAATAGAAGTGCACTGAGCTTTTATGATAGATTTATACACCACACATGACAGGCAAAGACCAAATTCTATAAGACAAAGTCAGGCACCAACCTTTAATGAATGATTTTTTTTCCAGTAAGCACTAAGTGCTCCCTGTGGTAGTGGCTGCAGTTATGCAAGCATTTGAACTGCCCTGTGTTTCTAGGGCTCTTGTGGCACTTTAGGGGACACACTGAAGTAGTCTTGTCATTGAAGGAGAGAGGAGTTTGAATTCTCTCTGGTCATGGTCATTTGTCAGAAAGGTAGCTGAGTTGGTTTGATTTGGTTTTCGTTTTCCTGAGACAAGCTCTCACTATGCCCCCCAGGCTGGCCTTGTACTCCTTGTGCCGCCTAGGCCAGCCTTATGCTTGGGACAGTTCTGCCTCAGCCTCCCAAGTGCTGGGGCCACAGGCATGACCACCAGGCCCAGAGCAGCTATTTTCTGTACACAGGTCACAGATAAGACCTTGCTGCTTATCTGTGTCAAGGGCCTGTGATATCATCTTTACATACAGAGAAACGAGTTTGTCTATATCTTCAGAGGTTATTTAAATGCTATGGATGTATTTTAGTAGTCAGATTTTGTGAAGATGAATGCCTAAGCCAGGATGCAAATATCTTGATTTATAGTGAGAAACATAATTCATAGCTGGAGTGGGTACTCAGATTTGCTTGTCAACATGCTCATTCTGTGCAGGTAGCTCTGCATGGGAAGCCAAAGTTTAGTCATGAGCTAACTATACTGGAGAATATTAAAGACAAGAAGTGTAGGTGGTCTTAGCAAAGTATTTCTTAACTACAATTATTTTTCTAGCACAGATTGTTAATAAATAACTAATAGTAAGAGCCACTACTTACTAGAAATCATGTAGGTGCTCAGCATGCATAACCTCATGTGTCCCTCTGCAGTTTTCTTTTTACATGTTTTCTCACCCTATGAGCAAGACAGACAAAACCACCAGCTCGCCCATGCTCTGTAGCTAAGACAGAGGCAGAGACCCCCAGCTGCCTTTTGTTGAGCATTGTTTTAATTGAGAGAACTGAAGTTGTGCCTGGCTGAATCCGTCAACCTTTCAGAAAATGAGACTCTTGTCAGTAAGTGAAGTCTCCAAGACAAAAGCCTCCGTAGACCTCATGGAGCACCAGCCTAAGAGCACGAATCTCTCTGGCCAGGGTCCTGCAAGTCCTTCGTGTTCTCTTCTTGGCAAAGATGCCTTCTGGCCCCGTGTCTGTGCAGTGTTCCAAGCCATGCTTTTCTCCTCATTCTTTGTGCTTCTTTTGCCTCAATTTCATTTCATCCTTTAATCTTCGCAACCTCCCTAGGACTTAAGTTACACCTCTGCTTCACTGAGGAGAGCATGGGGTCGTAGTGACGCTCAGTAACTGTGCGAGGTCAGATGCTCAGTCGGGAGTTGCATTCCGAAGTCAGCATCTGCAGGATGAGGGCCACAGATTGGTAGCGATCACGGGAGCTGAAGGTGAGGAGGAGGAAGAAGAAGCCAGAGAAATCATGACCATGGCTAGTGGAGAGAGTGCTCAGAAAGGGGAGAGGCCGGGACAGGAGAATGAGGCAGTGGAAGAGTTCTGTGCTCCAGGAGGGCTGTGGCCCTAGAGCGAAGTGGAGGCTGCAGTAGTGCCAGCATTGGCAGGCAACCACCTGAGGGCTTCCTGGACAGAAAGGACATTTGTGTTTCCTTCATGCTAGAACCCAGGGCTGTGGGGGATTGGAATATTTCAAACATTGAACACAGTTAACTGGTCTTGTCAGATGGGTCAGCGGACTAAAGCACCTGCTTAGGCCAAGTGCAAAGGCTGGAGTTCCATCCCCAGCATGCCGTGCCAGCCCCTCCCCCAGGCTGCACTGAGACGGTGACTGAGACAGCTTGTGGTGGCAGAGGCCTGTAGTCCCAGTGCTTTGGTGGCTGAAAACGGAAGAATCACTATGAGTCTGGTCTATATAGTGGAGTGTGTTCTATGCAGTGAGACCCTGTAGACTCTGCAGACTCTATACCAAATACATTTTTTTAAGAAATTGGGAAGCCTTCTAAATAAAGGAATAATAGAATCAGATGTGCAGTTTGGAAGTGACTCTGCAAAGCCTGGAGTGAAGGCAAAAGGGACACCAGCATGGATATGGGTCTGCTTCCATTGTGATAAGACCTAGGGGAGGTAAAGAAGGAGTGAGGACAGCTAGGGAGGGACACAAGTCCTGTTAGCTCCTCTCCCACCTTCCAGTCCACTCTGCTCTGATACATGCATTTCCCCTGCCTGCTCCACATCTAGCACCTTTCTCAGTGGTCCTTGATGTCTGATGTCTTTGCCAACACGTTGGAGAGAATCCTTGACCCGACATACACTCCAGGCAGTCTGCCAAATACAACCTGACATAGGCCACCAGTCAAGGCGACTTCAGTGTCAAATGGGGATTTGGTACAAGCAGTGGCTACCACATCCACGCTCAGCACAAATTTCATGGGCAAGTCAATAAATAGGTGACCAGAGGAACCAAGTAAATGGGCTGACTGAAGGGTGTTGAAGCTGGAGTTGACGATGCCTGAGACCACTACAGAGAGTCAGAATTCTTTTTTTGCTTTGTTTTGTTTTTCTTTAAACCTATTTAGTGCAGGGTTTACAGGGCCTCACTATACAAATTGGACTTATAATGATCCTGTTTTCAGCCTCCCAAGGCTAGGATTACAGGCATGTGCTACCAAGCCCAGGCTCAATCAATGTCTATGCTCCCTAGGGGCATGGCCAGCAGAGCATGCTGGGGATGGAACCCTTGTCCCTGCATCTGCCTAAACAGGTGCTTTAGTCCACCGAGCTATCTGGTCAGCCCAAGCGTCAGACTTCTTGTGGAAGCATTTCTCTCTGTTCCAGTCTCTAACAAAAAAAGGTGGGTGGCACTGAGACAGGTAGAGCCCTGTTTATTCTTGCTGCCAAGCCAGCAAGAATGAGGGCTGACAGCTGTGGAGGGCAGGGCTCGGCCGTCACGGCCCAGACGACAGGCATTAATACTTTGGCCAAGCTACTGCATGTTTCTCCAGACCTGCAGAATTAATCCCTCACAGGAGGAAAAAGAACTTTCAGCAAGCTCCCTAGTTCATTTTGATGCCTTGAAAAATTATAAGAATCATTGATTTAGCATGAAAACCAAACTTCCAATACATTTAGATCCCAGGAAGGAAATGTCTGTCGTCAGAGCAGCTAATGCAGACTACCTGGAAGTCTCCATGGAAAGCTTTCAAAACAGGAGAATCGCAGGCTCCTCTGGGTCCACCTTTGGACCTTGGGCGTGGACCGTCGGATGACCACCCTCCGCTCTCAGTGGACATGGCTGCTTAAGCAGGATGGCAGCGAAATGGCCTAGCTCTGTGGTCATAAGGGAGAAGAGCAGAGGGAGGTGAACATGCCCTCTAAGAGCAGCACTCAGCGGGAGGCGTGGTCCTGAGGGCATCTTCCCTGTTTATGCATTTCTTAGTAAACTTACATAACCTTTTACTCAGAAGGAAAGTCATGCACACTTGCAAAAAAAAAAAAAAAAAAAAAAAATACCTTAAAAACTCTTTAAAAATAATAAAAAGTAAAAATCACTGATAGCCCCACCACCAGAAGCTAAATAACGCCCATCTCCTTGTGGGTTTTATGGCATGTGCATAAGCACGTCAATTTACCCAAGTGGAAGCTTACCACAGACGCTGTTCAGCACCTTTTTTATTCCTTGCGGATGGAGACATTGTCTTTACAGCTCACTCATATTATTTTTAATGGTTATGAGTGTGCCATTGTGTGGCCGTTTCTCTTTATCATATTTTATCCCGTTGTTTTGGATATTTTGGCTAAGTTTTCATTTGAGGCTGTAAGAAAATGAATTTGCAAAAGTGAAAAGGGAGCGGGGAGGTCCTGCACCACTTCCGCTTTCTGGCTCCCTCCTCCGCCCGCTCGGTAGGGTGAGCTGTCCCCCTGTCGCGGTGTATATACACTTGTCATTTCCATTCTCTATGAGAGCTATCCTCTCTGCCCCAGGCCCACTCTGGCCACTTCAGTTCTCTGTCGGAGCCATAATCCTCCCCATTGCTCACCTTGCTGTGTCATTCGGCTTCACTAGAGATACTCTTGCTTCACTTGGTCATTCGTCATTCATTCCAAAGCATGGGCTGAGTTCCTCCTGTGCGCCAGCCCTTCGCAGGAGACCAGGGCACGTCAAAGAAGGCGATGAAGTGAGGATGCTTTAGCTTCAAGGAATGGAAGTCTCTGACTCTAACTGATTGCAACCAAAGTGAGAAAAGAAATTTCATCAAACCGAGAGGTCAGGGGAAGGGCAAGCTCCCAGGTGCAGTCCCTACATGCCTCAAAAACCTCATCAGTGGCTCGGGATCTTTTCATCTCTCTGAGCTGTCATGGCCACTGTCATTTCCAGTCTTGTGGTTGTTCTTGTTTGGTATCAAAATGATCCTACCAATTGCCAGCCGGATGAGAAAACAGAGAGAAGAGGTAGTTCTTTGTCTATTTGGGGAAGAGGAATAGATGGAAAAGTGTGTGTGTGTGTGTATGTGTGTGTTTCAGCCCAGGCCAGCATTGTCATCAACCTACCATAAGCTAGACTTTAGCAAGGATGTTGGACTCCCAACGCAGGCTCAGACAGCATCTGGGGTGGGTGGGGTACCAAGGACCAAGACTCCACAATCGGAGAAGGCTTCTCTGGGGACTGCAGCCAGACCTTATCCTGTAGGACTTTTTGTGGTATTGGAGACAGAAAAGCACCCCAGGGTGTGCAATGAAAGGTTGCAACTATAGGGGAGAATTCCAATATTCTTTGGCTGGGTGTTGGGGTGGGGTCCTGGAAACCAGACAAGTGATAGATTAAGCTGCAGAGGAAGCAAGGGCTTTATAAATCGTGATAAGAAATGTGGGTTTTATTTAAAGGTGTAGAACTCCCTGGACTATTTGAAGCACAGGGCATGTGAGATGGGAGGTATCAGTTCCCTCTTGACCAGTCTACTACATGTGATGGAGAGTGAGCAAAGTTAGGGTCTTGGCAGCACAGGAGATAGCTCAGCAGTCTAAGCTCCTGCCTGGTAAGCACAAGGACTCAGGTTTGCTCCCTGGTACCACATGCTGTGCAGGCCACTAAAACCAAGGTGGTAGCACATACCCACAATGCCAGCTGGGGAGGCTGAGACAGGAGGATAACTACAAGTCTGAGCTACATAGCAAGACCTTGTACCAAATACAAAAATTTAAAAAAAAAAGAAAAGATTAGAGTCTGACAACAAGATTGTTTTGATAATTCTGGGAGGATTCTGAGTAAGATCAGGATCAGATAGCTGGTTTCATGGGAGAGCTGAGGGAAGGAATGAATCTAGAGTTCTCCTGAGGTGTCCAGAGTTATCTAGAAATCTAGATATAAGGAATGACGCCTCTGGAAGAACCATAACCTGAGAGCCACTAGTCATACCTGACTCAGTCAACCCAGAGCAGCTGTCAAGTAAGAGGAGTGGCTCGCAGTCCATGTGGGTACCGGCTTACTGGTAAATAAATGAATGCCTTTCACAGACATGGATGACAATGACAACAGCTGAGTTGTACAAGGGAAAGAGTAGATTAGGTGTTTGTAGGTGAGGTACCAAGCAGGCGTCCAGTGGGTGAGTCCGTCACCCTGACGCAGGTGCAGCATTCTTCCTTCCTTCCCCCTTCCCTCCTTCCTCTCTTCCCCCTTCTTTCCTCTTTTCCTCCCTTCCTTTCTTCCTCCTTCCTGTGTGTGCCTGTAGTTTATTAAGTCTGTAAGAATTCTGTTCATATATCAAGGCATGATTTTCACATTTTGCAGAAGAGACTTTTTTTCTTTTTAAAGCACTTTTTAAAAGATTCATGTATTTATTTGGTTCAGGGTCTCCCTCCACAGCCCAGACTCATAGTGATCCTCCAATCTTAGGCTCCTCAGTGCTGGGATTACAGGTGTGTGCCACCATGCCCAATTTCAGTGTCCAGCGCAGCATGGGGTACCAGGGACTGAGCCTGAGTCCTTGTGCTTTCCAGGCACACACTGAAACTGCCACACTAGCACCTCAACCCCTAGCTTTTTTATTTAAGTTTCAGTTATGTGTCATTAGAAAAAGCTACAAATTCTCCTCAGATCTTTGCCATGTAAACCACAATGCTCCCAATCTGAGGTCGGGAAGCAAATCCAGAGCTGACTCACTGGTAGGCTTGTCACCTGTTTGTCACCTCTGCACTGACAGGACAGTTTTGCTGTTGTTGACCTCTCACTGCCTCAGCATTGCTGAAACAGGGGCAGGGGAGTGACCTAGTTCCCTGGTGGCCTTGCCAGCACCTGTTTGCAGGCATGCAGCTGTGTGCAGGAGGATTGCTAGCCATAGATACTTCCGCCCTTCCTCTTCTCGGGAAGGACATCATAACTGGCTATTGTCTCAGCACATTTGGGGATCTATAATCGACCTGCTAGTTTACATGCCCTGAAAATTTCAATCTTATACTGAAGCTCCATGTGCCTTTAGAGAGTTTCCTTTCTTTGATGGCAACAGGGTAACCTACAAAAAGTCTCAAAGTTAAGAATGACACTTTCAGAGTTTGAAGACCAGCCCTGCTCCTTCTCAGCCATAGGACTGTTGCAGAGATACAGAAGGGAGGGCCTGGGGCTCAGGGCTCAAGTTCTGCCTCAGTTGAACCAGTTAATGGCTATGTGACCTTGGGCAACAAATGTTCCCTTTCTTTCATCTGTAAAATGGGGTTAATTCTACAGTGAAGCTGCTATGGAGACATCCTCGCCCCCAGGGCACACTAAGTAAGCTACAGCTCAGGCAGCAGTCATGCTTTTATCCTCCGTCCCAACCCACAGCATGAGAAGGAAGAAAATACCCAAGGCCCACTTCAGTATGAGCACGGCAGGAACGGCTCTGCGGCGCTCCTCCTCAACCCCATCCTCTCCCCCTGTTGACATTCGGGGCCCAGTTGAACTTGATCATGAGGATACTGTCCTAGGCAATGAGGAGAAATGTCCTCGGGCAGGGCCTGGCAGCCCCCAGGGTCAGCAGCCTCCAGGTTGGACATGGGGGAGGCAAATTGCCCCAGCTGAGAACGACTCTTCTAGGACAAAGAAGAAAGAACCCACAATTTAGGAAGTATTCCACACACAAGGGTGGCCACGTTTGGTAACCCAGGAAGTGCAGAAAAATCATGACGTTTTCCTAAGTGTCTAGATCGGTGTTGGAAACCTTAGGGCCCAAATGCCACCATGGGCATCTGGGTCACAGCTCTGAAAGGGGCGCCGTCCCTGGCCTAGACAGTCATGCAAAAGTGAGGTTCGTGGGACAGGTGAAGCCTTTCCCAGCACAAAGAAGCTACCTGAAGCTGAGCTCCAGATGCAGACCACACAGGATGGGCCATGACCTTTCAAGGAAAGGTCCTGTCTCTTCCCAGGGTCCACATTCACTTCTGTTCTGACTCTGGACATCCTGGGGCTGAAAACAGGGGCTCTCCACCCACCCCCCTACCTCCAGCTCCTGTCTGGATGCCCTTAGAGATCAGGCTGAGTTCTGTGAAAATCCTGCAACTTGGGCTCGGTGCAACGGGCTTTGTCCCTGGCTTATTTCCCCCTTGCCTTATGCTCTCTTTTTCTCTTTCCAAAAGAACAGAAAGGTGAGCTCAGGCCCGGGCTTGGGGCAGGGTGGCTGCGCTGACCAGGGCCTGCTGCCACTGCAGCCTTCCGAGATCTCCGTGCCTCATCACCAAGAGCAGTCGCGCTCGGCAGTAGCCAGGCATGCGATTCTGAAGCACATCTAAAAGCAGCTTTACTAATAACAGCGCCCAGTCTTTCAGGGCCATGAAAGCTCAATTCAACCACCCATTTTTTCCTCCAGGGTTTCATTATGTTTGGTAAAAAATAAAATAAGAAATCAACACCTCTTCAGAGTCTGGAGAGCCATTGGAGGTGTGACACAGTCACTTATGTAGTGGAAATGGAGAAATATTGTATGAGGTGTTTTTGATATGAACAGAAAAGAAAGACACCCCACTGTGCATACAAACCAACATGTTCACACACGCACACACACACACACATACACGTTGCATACATGAGCATGCACACACTTTTTTCACCCTGTGACAAAGTAAAGACAAAATTTCCCTCTTCCCTGAAGTGTCATTTCGGCATTTTCTGGTGTGAGAATATCAGAGTGGGGGAGTTATTATTCTCCAATAATCTGTGTGCAGCGCTTTAGCTGGATACAGTGGTGCTTTCATGCTGAGACCCAGGATGTAGAGATCGTACCTCCCAATGCTATTCAAAATATGTATTCTTATGATTGATGAGGACATTGCTACATGCCACCTGTGTCATTTGCATCTTTTAAAAAGTGGTTTTGAAGCTCAGAGGGATAGCCTGGCAGGTACAAGGATGTGAGTGCACTATCCGGCACCACATGCCCTGCCCTCTGCAAACCGGCCACCAAAAGTGGGTGTGGTGGCACTTACCTGTAATCCCAGCACTAGGGAGGCCGAGACGGAAGGCTGAGATAGTTCAGTCCTAGTCCCAATTACATAGTGAGATCCTGTATCCAAATGTTTCTCCAGCCATTTTTCTACTTCATGTATTTCTTTTTTTACTTCAGATGTTATCTCTGATCTCAGTTGCTCTGTAAGTTTCTGCACTTGTGTGTCTGCCTCAGATGCTACCAATTCAGAGGTTTCATCTGTATGATTGCCATTTTCTTCCATGGTAGTGTCTTCTGTATTTGGTTTGGGTGGGCACGGGCCCTGAGATTGCCTCCTACTCCTTGTTGTTATCATTTTGTATGGAAGCAACCTCTGCACTTTGGTGGCATTATGCTGTGTCTATGGGCCTTTGGTCTGGAGACTCCAAGCTGGTTCCT
>PVJA010001343.1:83021-129878 GCA_004027025.1 Myocastor coypus
CGGGTCGGGGCTGGAACAGGAAATTAGTCGCAGGAACTCAGGCGGGGCAGAGGGGCAGAGGCAGCTTACCCGAGGCAGGGGCTCGGGCTTCGCTAGCAGCAGGTCTGGTCGAGGCTGGAACAGGAAGTTGAGATCCTGTATTCAAAAAAAAAAAAGTTCTATATGTAAATCATTGACATGTATTTCCCAATCAGAAGTCAAATGATTTGCACTGTAAAATCTGTAATATGAGGTTTTGTTAAATATGTCGCTGAGAAATCAGAAATAAGTATGACTTTGAAGATTTTTATATTTTATTACAAATACAACACATACACACATATGCATACATATTGCTAATTACAGCCAAGTTAATGATTATCCTCTCTTGTTCTAAACATACATACTGTGTGTTTTTCTGAAAGTCAGGAAAGTCCTTTTAGGGAATTTACTAACAAGAATGGAGAGATACATTGGCTCTTTGATCACAGAAAACAGAAAGGATGAGGCCAAATTCAGCCTCCTATATCCTATATTCTGGCAAAAAATAATTCCAGCAGGAGTCTCTCATCCTTTCTGGATATCTCCCACATGAAGACCCTAACCCTAAACATCACACTGATTTTCATAAAGGGAGTGGGATTTTTCAGTGCAGCAAATGGCAGGAAAGACACTTGCCATCATAAAGCAAGAGACACTATTACCATAGGAAGCGTTAACATTCAACTTGGGGCGAGGGGTAAACGCTGTGAGTCAATTATAAAGAACACTTCGTGGAGGGCGCTGGCTGGGGAAGGGATGGTCCCTTGTTCCCGGGAGGGGCAGCCTCAGAGGAGGGAGTATGGTTTGCCTGGGAGGTGCTGGCCAGAAGACTCTGCCCCTTTGCTGGAGCTGAAGCTGAAGAGAAGCCTATGAAAATCCTGGGACCTAAGGGGTGACGTCCACAGACCACAGCAGAGTGGGGAATCTAGTGAGGCACCCTCCAGGGATTCCAAGACAAGAAGAAGGTACCAGCCAGATAGCACTGGGCTGGTGCCCCCAAGAAACCCTTCCCTCTGTGCCCTAAGTCGTTCCCCTCCATCTGCCTGTCTGTGCCTCAGTCCCCAGGGATTCTTTTCTTTCTGGGTAGACATGTACCACTCCACAGTTCAGTTGCGTTAGTATTCTGCTGGTTCTCTTGACATCCTGCTTGCACACAAGCCCCATTACAATGAGCTTGTGTGTTTCTGTCTGCAGTTGTGTTTCTGTCTGCAGTTTTATAGCAGTTGTTCAGCTAAGCTCTAGAGTGATTTTGGATACCAAGGCTGAGATCAAATGAGGGGGCTAGCAGGAGGTCCAGGAGAAGTTCAATGCCAGGTCAAGTCCACACAGTGAGGCCCTTCCTTTAAAGGCCCAACTCAGCCTCTGTGGCAGCACTTAAATTTAGGGAACATTTCTGTGTCTTATTCCATGCTGTAGAGCACCTGTACTGGGATGTGAAACCACTCATGCGGATGCAGGCTCTGACCCCTGGGAAGGAGCGCTTTGTCTCTGCTACGACTTCCATGAAATTTTTTTGTGGAAACTTTGTCCTCACAGATTCTGGAAATCCTCCCAGACAAATGGCCACTTCACTTTGAGGTAGTGATTTATATCCCTGGCAGAATAATCCTCAGTGAAGGTGTCTCTCATCTGTCGTGATAGAATAGCAAAACATTTATAAAAGGGAGATGGAGCTTCAGATGAGTGGATCTAAAAGTTCCACACAATATCAATGGTTGAAAGAATATGCATACATTAATTAAGGATTCTGACACACTTCTTTTATAAGGTCCCTTATGAAAGATAGGTTCTTTTCCACATTTACTTTGCGTTGGAAGTGACAGATGAAATTAATATGCTTCATAAACTGCCATCACAGAGGGTCAATTAACAAGTGAACTAACCTTGCGAAAGTCATTTTGAAAGACTAGTTATGTCTATAATATTTCCTGTCAAATTAGGTAAAAGTAGGAAAATTGGAAGGCTGTCAAATAAATAGCTGCCCAAGGTACTGAGTAATTGCATTTTTGATAAGGCAAATTGGTTTCTGTGATTTTTGTTTGAGGAACAGGAAGTGAGTGGCAGAAACCCTAAAGATTCTTAAATCCCAGTGTGAATCCGCCTGCCTATGCTTCTCTGAGTGTGGTACTGGTGTACGTGTACTGCTGCCCGCATGCACCTGTGCGCAGGGCCAAGTGCACATCCTGACCAGAAGCGAGGTCAGGCCTGTTTGTGCAGGGCCTGTATCCCACTGCTCGGCCCTGCCTGGGCCTCAGGTCCCTCCCCGAAGGTGCCTGGTCAGCTCTCACACTTCTGTATTTTCTCAAGGGACTCTGCTTTTCATTGCTGCTGCTGCTGCTTTCTTTCAGTCTTTGAAGTGTCACTCTTGTGCAAGCACAGAGGCCTGGGTAGAGTTTGGCCCCCCGCAGACCAGTGCAGCTTCCTTCAGACCCTGAGCTACCAGTCCCATGGGAGAAGACAGTGCCAGCCACAGCCAGGAAGTCGAGACGTTTTGCCTGCCCTCTCTCTGGGTCAGGCTGTGAAAGGGCCAAATAGCTGACTTTCCTAACAAAGCCACTGCAAGCCAGGGAGAAAGCAGAATTAGATACAGCAGTCAGATCATGTGGCTACTTTCACCTTATCCACATTATAGAAAGTTCCAGAGAAATCACACGAAGCACCCAATAGAATGCTATTCTCCACCAGGTCAGAAGCAGCTGCAGCTGTGTCTCTCCCTGGGGTAAAGGTTCCCATGTGAAACCTCACCTCCCTCACCCCTCTGATGTCCCCACTCTGTTCAGAAGGACTCTGTCACGTCTGTGAAGCGGTTTGCTCCTTGACTGGGTCTCCGGTTCCTAGCTGTCACAGGAATCAGCAGAGTCTAAACTCCACCTGGAGTCTTGATCTCCTCCCCGTTCCTCTGAGCCCTCCATGGCAACTGGAGCAAGGTGCCTTCCTTATCAGACGTGGCCTCTCCGTGTGTGAAATGAGCTCTGCAGCAGGGAGATTTGTTTAAAATATAAATAAATAAAAGTTGTCGCGTTAATGTGCACAAAGTTACACCAGGCAGTGTAGAGCAAGTTCTTTGAGCCCCACCTACCTATACCTTCCTACTTAATCTCCTTAGGTCCCCCTGTCACCTCCACATATATTCCCAGAAGCAAAGCTTCATATTTTAGAAGATTCCATCTCACAGAGTCAGAGACTGCCGGTGAGGAGAAGTGAGCTGTGTGTGACCACACAGTGGTGCGTGATACTGGGTAATGAGGCCTGGACCCCTGAGGCACCCTAAGCGTGAGTTCCTCCACAGCCATTTCCTCAGCCTGAGCACACAGGAAGCAGCAAACACAACAGCTTGTGCATGTAGGAAAAGCTAAGAGCTCAGTTTCACAAAATCTCACTTAAATCTCAGTCCTGGCACCATACCTGCACTACCTGGGTCTTAGATGCGCTGCTCCAGAGTCTGCAGTAAGACACGTTGGCAGGGAAGGCTCACTAGCAGGATTCCATGAGCCCCAGACCATTGGAATCCGGTGTAGTACTGATTGGCATTAGGGTCCCAAATAACAAGCAAAGCTTGCGCATATACTCCTGGATTTGAAAATTGTTTTAAATCTTATAAATACCTCTCCTGGGCCATTTACTTTTACAGTTGGAATCAGAGTAAGTGGCAACTCTGCTTTACAAGTGAACCTGAATTCTAAGGAACTGGCAGATTTCACAGCTTTTGGTATTTTGACAGATGTGTTGGTGATCTGAGATCTATAAGAGCAATTATCTCCAAAAGTGAGCATTCCGCACAAGGAGACATTGATATCCAGCTCAATGTAAACAATCTTCCGCATAAGCTCTCCAGGTAACACAGATATGCTTATCACCACTAAACTTCAAGCTGACCAGAAATCTAACAGCTGACTTCTCAGTAACTTCACTCCATGCCTACGACCCCACAAAGCAAACAACTGCTCATAAAAGAGCTAGAGTGCCATTGTTAGACTTTCTCCAACCAGAGGTGAGAGCCCCAGGAGACAAGATTCATGGGAAGAATTTAGACATGAGCCACCAGATAGGCAGTGCCCATAGCTAGCTCCTAAGAATCTTTATCAACAGACAATGTTTGGAGTCTTTGCATTACCAATTTAAAATGCAAGAGTGTTAGTGTGATAGAACTTATAATAAATTACAATGGCTTTCTTTTCCATTATTTTAGTTGATGTTAAACAGTAGCGTCTGGAATTGGCTAAGGGAGAACAGTTTCTTGAAATATGTGCTGTTTTGAATAAACTGATCCTGACTTAATGAGCTTTTACAGGGTTTTATGCATGACTTACTGCCCATATTACATTGCTAAGGTAAGCTACTTAAAACTACGGTGCAATATGATGTCTTTCAGTTCATTTGTCTGTTTCATTAATGATGGAATGTATTTTCCAGAACACAAATCCTATTTATGATCAAGACATTGTTGTTCTGTAGATCAACTTAAACCCTTCCACTGTGTAATTTACCGGCTGTCAAATCTCATTTGAAGAGCTGTTGTCTGCCATTGCCCTAATCAAAAATATGCCCAAGTGTAATGAGCTATGCATGTTGTGTCTAGTATTATTTATTTTTAATAAACTTTAGCTCACCCCCACCACACTTTGGGAAACTGACAGTTTATAATAGCTTCTGTATTGCTTTTGTGCCTTCTTCTTAACCAGTTAACTTCCAAACTGGAAAAATGTTTCACACAAAAAAATGGGAATGTTCGTGTTCTTTCAAATGTGTCATATTGGATAACTGCTGATTAGATAGACATTCAGAGAAAAATACGAGAATGACTTGATATTAAAATTAAGACTCATAATTAGTATGACAAGTAACTTTTCTGAACTGTGATAGCTGGGTTAGAATGTCCAGTTTTGTTGGATGACTCCCAGACCGGAGGTGCCTGGTAGGTTAGAGGAGCCCAGGTAATCTGTCCAATAGGATGAATATGCTCTTTGTGGAGAGAATATTCCCCATTACCTGCCAATGTGTCCAGGGGCATGACTTTGTGAAGCCACTCCCACATGCTCAGCTCACACCACTGCCTAAATGGGGGCAGATAATACCAGAGACAGCCTTCACCTTCCATGTAGTCCTTCCAGGCATTTCTTCTTCTGTGGATGCCATCCACATTTTATGACAGGCAGGAAATCCCAGGCTCAATCATTAGGGTGTAGTTGCCACTGTTGCATATTTTACTTGCAAAAAGGGAGATGGGACACTATTTAAATTTCATGGAGGTAGCTGATTCTTCCCCTCTCTGCTCAAGAGTCCTACGCCCTAGGTGAGCAGAGGGGAAGCCTTGTGAGATTGTACCACAAGTTGAGCGTGGTCCCATCTCCCAGAGGTGGTTTCTGTCACCTGCACCCTGTAAAGATAACTGTGGCTTCCTGATGGCTCAACCAAAGGCCAGCCATCTGTGCTAGCCTGCGAGATAATGTGGCTGCCATTCAGCATATACCTGGCAGGGTCCATATCGCTGAAACGGTATCTGCATATGTTGATTTTGCAGTCCAGGTTCCACGTAAGGCATAGCCTATAAGAGCTTTAGGGCACTGTTCCTGAAATGGGTTTGGTGCATGGCCCTGCTACAACAGATTCTTCTCTAATTAGAGGTTCCCATGGGTTGTCTGACATCTGCCTTGATGTCTGCAGCCTCTCCAATATCTTAGGCAGTGTGAAGGACTCAGGCATTGAACAGGACAAGGTTGGAATTCTACCTGCACCCTATGCGTCCTTGCATAAGGCACCCATGCTCCACTGCAAGGTATGCCTTGCTGCTGGCACTGCAGAGTGATCAGGAGGAATAACAGAACTAAAGAACACCAGAGGGAGTCTGGCGCGATCTTAGTCTTTCTGTGCAAGATGAGTGCTATAACTAGGATTATTACTCATGCTAAGCTTCTAAGTGAAATCCACCAAAGGCAAGCATGGCTCCTCACCAGGGCTCTATAGCTAAGACAGACCCTCAGGTCCTCTGGCAAGGTGAGGTAGTGATGCTGAGAATTCTACTGCACATGGAAATCTCTGATTCAAAGGCAGATTGATTTTCCTCCTCTTTGATGTGATAGCTACTTAAGGTGGGAAGCCAAGATGCAAGCTCCCAACAGCAGAGCAGAAACCTGGAGATACGAATCTATATGTTTAGACCTCACCTCGAGGCCCTTGAACCTGCACGAGTTATTTCTGTGGCATCACTGCTTCCTCTGTCAGATTAGTAAGCGGCGATAGATGCAGAGACCAGTGGGCATGTAATTCATCACCAGTTCATGCTCTGTGAAAGAGACCTTTGAGGCAAGATAAGAGACTCACCAATTACACAGCACACTGTGTATTTAAAACAAAGAAATAAAACATAAATTTTAATGTATTCTATCATAGAGTTTTATGAGTTTCTTTTCCCATCTCCTTGAGACATACTCTCTGGGTGCCACATGAGGATCCTCTGTGAGTTAAACAAGATATTTGGGCAACCTTGAATTTCCATGTGAATTGTTATCACACTTGCTATGACGAGTGGGTGTTCCTTCGGTGCATTTTGACATCCATCCATCCATCCATCCATCCATGCAGCTCTACAGAATTCTACATCAGAAACTGTAGTCATCACATAGGATAGACAAAACAGACACTGGCCCTGCCCTCGGGAAACTTTAATGCATGAGGTTTGCATAAGAAAACCCCTACAAATGCTGAGAATCGCAGCTGTAGTTGGTGTACTGACCAAGCCAGAGCACCAGGAGTGATGTTCAAGCTGTTGAGTACGTGGGGAGACCCTAGGCTTTCAACATCAAGAACTGGGAGCCAAGGTACAATGCCCAAGACAGCTGTGGCTGCTGCCCAGTGCTGGTGAGAGCCAGCCTGGCTCTGGCGCCATCTCTGGGAGCGGGAAGGAGGCAAATGCAGAGTGGCCGTGTGGCACCATTGTAGCAGACTGTGATCCGTGGGACACAGAGCAAGGGCTTCCGAGATCTGGTGAGAGGGCCAGCTCTGCGGGAGATACCTGGCCTGCCTCCTCACACCATCTACCCAGACTCATGTTCACAGCAGAGCAGCAACATGGCTCAGTCTGCTTAAGTACTCCGCAGAACATTCTGCCCTCTGGTTGTGCCCTCATGGTGAGGCTATTCCACTGAGTTATTTTTGTCACTTCAAAATCGCAAAGGGTTGCTATAATCAATACTTACGTTTTCGGTGCACAATTCTGCTGGTCGGCTGAAGTTCATCTGGACTCGGCTTGCTTCCGGCGTATTTGGGTTCCAGCATGTTCCATGGCTTCCTCTTTCTTCCTGAGCCAGTGGCTACCTGGTTATGAAAACACAGCAGGCTCTAACCTGGTAGTTGTTCTCCCCAAGGATCATTTGGCAAAGTCTAGGAGACATTGTTGGTTATTACAACTATAAGGAAAGAGCTCCTGTTGGTCACCGTGGGTAGAGGCAAGGGGCTCTGGTCAACAATATACACTTCTCCAACAGCCTCCTGCTATGAATTATTAGGTCCCAGAGCTTAAGTTAATAGAGTTGAAGCTGAGGAAGTCCCATGGTGGTAGATGGAAGAGACCCAAGAGTCTCAACCATAACACCCTAACATCTAATCCATGAAAATCTATCCTCTGCACACCAGCTTGGATCTCATGGACCAGAGCACATCACCTGGGTGGGCCCAAGTTCACAAAGTCACTCTTCCCATTCTGCCAGCTGGCCTGGAGATGCTGCCATGTGTTCGGTGGTGACAGCCAGTCACGAGCTGCACAAAATGCTCCAGTCTACACCCAGCGAAGAGCCCCACTCACAATGGAGGAAACTGAGGCTTGGGGTTGCATGAGTGGCTCAAGTTACCCTGGCTACTGAGGGGCAGGACTGAGGCTAGAGGCCACTGTGCTGTTTGAGTTTGAGTTATTGGGTGTTGGCTAAAAGAAAGCCCCCTCTGTAAAGTGGGGTCACAGTGATGGTCTCCCCAGGGAACTCAGAAAACATAGAAAGGTGACATATTTGGGACAAGACAGTGTCTGAGACATGGAAGCATTTAAGAAACCTGTGCCACCACCGCCGCTGCTGCCACCACCGCCGCTGCTGCTGAAAGGTAGTCATGGCAAGCTGGCCCTCAGTTCTACAAGGGACCTCTCACCTTCGGCGTGGGCCACCTGAGGACAAAGACCTGCCTCCTTTGCAGTTTAAAATCAAATCACTCTATTTCTTGTACCTTTCTGGTGACCTTTAGTATTAGGAGGTTGTCCAGTCTCCAATTGCTGATTGAAAATGATTTCTACTGTTAAAACTGTGTGTCATTTTCCTTCTTCTAAAGGCAAGAAGCCAGGGCTCTGTGCAGAGTTTAGATGATGACAATTTTGTACAAGATTGGATTTGAATGGAAGGCCCTGGTTGAAATCTTGTGGTTCTGCCTGCTTGCCACTATTGCTGCTTTCTTTTTCACTCTGGGGCTTCACCTCGGCCTCAGGCTGCCCCCAGGGGGCACGGGGGGGGGGGCTGTCAGTGCCTGGCCTCCTAGGGGCGTTCTTGGGTTCAATGAGCCTGCTCCATAGCTCTCCTTCCCTGAGACCCATGGCAACTGCGTGGGGCCTCTGCCAAACAGCCAAGCACAGCGGCATGGTGCCTGTTCACTGGGATGCAGGCTGTTTTCCATCCAAGTGGTCAGACAGCCAGGGGTGCCATTTGCTGCTTGAAGTCACCACTGAGATCTTGGGGGCATGTATGTATGGTTCAGCCCTGTACTGGGTACTTGAAAATCAGAGATGGGTAAAATCCACTCGCTGACTCTGGGGAAATTTTCAAAACGAAAAAGCATTTCTGAGCCACCCACTCGGGAGCGTATGTGCAATGGAGCAAGCCCTCAGGGAACACCTAGGCATGGAGGAAGGGTCAGTGAGCTCTCCAGGCAGACGCCTCCCTGCCTTCTCACCTCTTGCCACCTCTCACTTGGCTACCATTGAGAAGATCATTTGTACTGTGAAGCTCACCCTCCCTTGCTATTGAGATAGCTGCTGCGCTCTTTTCAAAATCCCAGCATGCTTGGGGATCAAGGTCCTGGAGTCTAGGATTCCCCAGGATGTCACCTCAGTGGGCCTTCATGCCCTGAGTTCCCCTGGCTGGCAGAGGCAGCATCCCAATGCCACCAGAGACCCAGCAGTCCAGGTGCCTTGGTCTCCAGGGAGTTTGTGCCTTTTCTCCTGGCGCAAGAAGCTTCTCTTGTCGTTGTTGTTGTTCCTGGGCATGAAAAAAATGAATTCAGGGAGCACTGAGAAGCATAAATCATGGCTTCACAACCTCCTGCTTAGAGAGAGGGTTATAAAATATTGAAATCATCAATATTTTTCATTTAGAACAGGAGAATAAGATTTAAATTACTAAACAAAACTAGGGAGAAAGGAGTGAAGCAGGACTCATAAAACATCTTGTCATTTATGCAGAGCTATGATAGACAGCAGCAGTGGCAAAGAAGTCCACCAGGTCAGGGAGAAGCCGCGCGAGGAGAAGAGGGGTGGGCGTGGATGGAGGCCGGAGAGAGCGCAGAGCTGCATGGGCTTCCGCCCAGCGACTGGCCCAGGCTGAAGGTCAGGCTCAGGGGCCGCTGCACGAGTGCTCACCTACGCCTTCCAAACCTCAACAGGCTGAAAGGGCAGGACACAGCAGCTGCGCTGGGTACAGGCATCAAACAAGGCGGCTCCGCTTGCTTCCTGGGTCCAGTATACTCGGCATGGCCCCTTTCACCTGCCCTGCCAGAACTTCTCATCCAAATGCCACCTGGGAAAAATACAGATTCTTGTGGACCCCAGTCATCACACGAGAGGGAAGGGCTGGGGCAAAAGGAAGCCGCCATATGTAGAGGTTAAGTTACCTAGGTCAAAACCAGTGCCAGGATGATGGACCCTAGACTCCAGCTCTGTGCCATCTCTGATAGATAACATCAAAGAGCAACCTGAAGTCGTTACCGCTTCTAAGAGTATTGTGTGTTTTCTTGCTCGTCTCAGTTAAGATAACTAAAATTTTAAAGTGTTATCTCTAGGAGAACTGCGTTTTGTGTTTGTTTTCGGTTTTTTACCCCCTGCAAAATGTCCTGAAGATCACTTTTTTCAGAGCATCTATCCTGCCAATCAAAGGTGAAGGAAATACGGGGACGACCTACTCAAAGTGAAGGAAATACGGGGACAACCTACTCGGGCCCCCTCCTGTACCTCTCTTGGACAAGAGCTTTCTTTCCCCCAATAAATCTATTCTGCTCAAAAAAAAAAAAAAAAAAAAAAAAAAAAAAAAAAAAAAAAAAAAAAAAAAAAAAAAAAAAAAAAAAAAAAAAAAGTGGAAAAAATCTGCCTGCTCCTGGGGTTTCTCCAGTCATTAATTCCAGCTGCAGATGAGAGGATGGAGACCAAGAGCAAGGACCAAGAGTAAGAACTCGTCACTGTCAGCCAAGCAATCAGCCTCAAATTGGAGCCCATTAGAGTTTTGGATTAGGTTTTGAAAGTCAGAAGTTATTGAATTGATTTGAAGGATACAAAGGTTAGGGACTTGCTGTGGAATAAAGTCCCAAGGGAAAAAATATCCCAAGGCCATTAGTTTAGTTTGAATTTGAGGTCCTCAGAAAGTGAAAAATTATGAAAGATAGCTAAGGTAAACCGAAGCTCTGTGACACTACCACATAGAGGATCTGAAGGTTAATGAAATGTTTTGTGGAGTTCATTAACAGAGTACACGGAATACAAATAAAAGTGATTGAAATGAAAGGGCTTTGTTGATAGCTCACCTTTTTCTTTACAAACCAGCTTATACTCAGACTGAGCTTGCAAAAATAAGCATCAACCCCTGTGAAACAATTGTTCATAATTAATATGCTAATTTAGGTCAAGTCACCCAGAATTACCTTTCTAGAGTTGACTTTCTCTTATACCTTTTCTCTGTAGAGTTGGACAGAGAGCTCTTGACAATGTGTAAAATTTCACAGAATTAATTAGTAGCACACAAGCTGATTGACTTTCAAGGGTGTCACACACCCATCATGAGTGCTGAGATTATTTAAATGGGTGCTGACTCCGTTAATACATATATGGTCATCTTCCATAAATAACGTTAGGATGGTGGGGAACAAGACTCCAGGTGTGGAGAAGGACAGAGGTAAGATCTTTCCTCATGTATCAGGAAGGGTCACAGCTGACATCCCACAATAAAAGACAAACTAAGAACTGAAAAGCCCAACAGATTTATTTGATCATAATTTTATGTCACATAGAGGCCTTCAAATTGCAGACTCAAAGACCCAGGGCGAATGATCCATTCTTCTGCTTAGGTTTTGTGGAGCGTACACCTGCAGGCAGGGACATAATTGGACAGAAGGGTCTGGTCTGCTGTCATAAGACTCAAAGCAAAGCCTCCTTGCCCAGACTTACCTGGGCCTCTGCTCATGTCACTCCTTCCTAATGAGCATGTGACAGCACCTCTCTGGAATAGAATGTCACAGAAAAGCGGGGGAAGGTGGCAGTAATGTCTGGGGCTCCAAGGCTGGCATCCCACCTTGGAGAAGAGGAATTCCATAGGGGGAGCGGAGGGGGCAGGGAGACAGGGGAGGCTCAGTGAGGGACTCTTTCTGAGGCCCACATTTGGGGTGTCACTCTCTGAGCTATGGCGCAGGCCTTGTCCTTTCCCCGCCCCAAGCACAGAGAGTTGTCCTAACATTGGGATGGTGGCCACACGCGCTATAAACCCAGATGTCTCTGGGTGAATGCACGCCACAAGTAAGCAAGGATATAAGAAAACCGAAGTGCACAGATACAGAGGGAAACCTACCCAGCTTTAGGCCTGGGAAGGAAGTGGGGTCTGTGGAGGTGGTGGGAAGCAGCGCTGTCCAAAGGGGAACGGCTGCTGTCCTGCAGGCCACTGCCATGCAGCAGTGCTCGGGGATGCATTCGCTTCCTCTGAGTGTGGCTCTGCAGCCATTGTGCTGGGATCGCCTCCTGCTTTCTGAGCACCTGTGTGTTACAACTCATCACAGATTTTCATCATAGTGCATGCGAGGCCCTTGGGCATCAGGCCAGCGCCCTTGATTTCCAGAGACCCAGTATAGTTCATTTAGTTTCATTGATACTGAGTGTTTATCCTCAAGTTCATTTTCTCTCCAAAGCCTGGCATCCACATGCAACATACTTTTTTTTTGTTTTTTACTATGAAAGGTGTTTTCACATCAGCTTATCTTCCTCAGTCTGCTCATAGGAGGTTGGTGGGACGTTATGGAAGAGAAAAAGAAAATGAGCAGTTAGACTAAGGAGCAAGAACCGAGAGATTTAGAGTTTAAACGAAGCTCAGGCTCAAAAACAAAACAAAACAAAAAAAGTGCAATTCACTAGAACATTTTCTAAGTGTTCAGAATAAAACCAAGAGTTTTACCAAGAACTGCTCCATTGTGGAAACCACCAACACGGTGGCAGCCACCACAGCCCTCTGTGCCCTGGGGTGGCCCGGACCCACCTATCTATCTTCCTCTGGGGCTCCTCAGCCCACCCTTTACACAGGGTACAGACGACCTTCAGAAATCCAGCTCCAAGATAATCACTCTGCCGCCTCCCCCACTTGCCTTTTTAACCTGTAAGAGGTTTTATTTTTAACATCCTTGTTGAGATATAATTCACATGCCATGCAATTGTGTACAGTTCAGTGGTTTTTAATGCATTCCCACAGTTGTGCGATTGTCACACCGTCAGTTTTAAAACTTTCATCACTTCGCAAAACACCCCTGTCCCCATCAGCGGTCACCTTTCCTTCATCTCACCTTCCTCAATCTGAGCAGCCATGCCTCTATGCTTTCCTCTAGATTTATGAATTCTGAACGCTTTCACTAAATGACCTTATCCAGCGTGCTTACCTGGGTGGCTGGCTCCTATCCCTCAGCTAACCTTTGCGAGGTCCTTCTGGGTTGTGGTCTTCATCCACACTGTGTTCCTTTCTATGGCTGAATGATATCCCCTTGCCTGGGCGTCTCACACTTTGAGCACCCATTCTGACTGTTCGGCATCTCCCTTTGAGTTATGATGAATAATGCAGTTCTAAAATGCTTTGCCCGTTTTCAAGTTGACACACAGTTGTAGTTCCCTTAGGCCTATGTCTAGGAGTGGCAGGTCTAGGTCAGATCGTGTCATGGCTCTATGCCCTGCTAGTTAAGGAAATTATGACTTCTTTTTCAAGGTGGATCTGTGCTAGAGTTTTGAGGCCATCTTATTGCCCTTAGGAAGTGGCTCAGTGCCCAGCACTGTCTGTGGGACTGCACCTTCCCTGCCGTAAGCACCTCCTCATTCTCTCCCATGTCATTCTCCCCACTTTGTTCATTCTGCTTAACAGCTTAGAGTTTTGTACAATTTTCAAAAGATAGAGGTTTGCATGGCATCTTCTCCCCATTCCCTGTGAATTTAGATCCTAGAGAACTTGACTGGGAAACCCTAATTCACACTGGAAACAAGATTTCACCATATTTTCTGAGGTTGGATTGGTAATTTCTGTGATTGTTATTTAATCCCACTAACTTGTAGTTCTGGGTGAGTTTAATGAATCTCCCATTATGTCTTAGTGGTTACAAACCCAGAGTTTAGCACAGAACCTAAGGAATAGTAGGGCCCAATGTGTAGCTGTTGGTGTGGAAATAATGATGGTGAAGGGGCTGGGGAGACAGCTCAGTAGAACAAATGCTTGGCTGGCAAGTGCAAGGGCCTGAATTCAATCCCCAGTTCTAGAAAAAAAAAAAAATGATGATGAGATGAGGGAAGAAGGAATGAAGAGGAGAGGAGAGGAAAGAAGAGGTGAGGAGGGGAAAGAGGAGAGGGAGGGGGAGGGAGAGGGGGAGGGGTGGCACACCTCAGAGAAGAGAGAGAATGAGCACAGGATAAAGGACACTACTCTGAGACCTCAGATGTCAAACCTGGTTTGGAAAATCCACCTACATTTTCTCCCTGGGAATTTTCCTGCATCTTCCTTTTGTACTCAGTGAACTAGAAAAGGAGCTGGAAATAATTTTTTATACAAGTCCACATAATAAATATTGTAAGATTTAGGAGCTGTCAAGCCTTTGTAACTACTCAGTAGATTCTGACATGAAAAGCAGCCATGGACGGTGGATAGATGAGTGGTGTGCCTGAAGTCAACAGGGGAGGTGCAAGCACAGCTGATAGGCTTGCTCTCGTGGCTTCCTCTAGAGCATTTTGGTGTTTTATACTGTCACATTCCTATTTTATGCCCCCAAATCCTGGCTTCCCCTCCCTCACTCTCTGTTTACCTTAGAGACTCTTCCCAAATTTAGCTTAGCCAATGCCTTATTTAGGAAACTTTTCTTGACTACAAAATGAACTCCACATCATCACTGAATTAAGAACATTTTTAGACTATTGCCTATCTTTGATCAGATGAGAATTATTCCAGGAATCTGCTCCCTCCTGTGGACTCACTTGGGGAATGAAGCCCATGATCCTGCTTCATTCTAGCACCATTACAAGACGCATGAAATGTCCAGGGGGTATTAGACACAAAGTGAATAGAGAAAAGATGTGCCTCTGCTGGATTCTTCTACAATATGCACAGACAACCAAGTGATACAGTAGAGCAAAGAGTTTAAAATAGCAATAAAAAATAACTGAAGCTCAGCAGACTAAGCACCTACTTAGGCAAGAGCACAGACAGGGGTTCAATCCCCAGCACCACGTACCACACCAGGCCAGTCTTCGAGTGTGCTGAGCTAGCAACCACATCTAGATGTGGCGGTGCACACATGAAATCCCAGTGCTGGAGGGCCTGAAAACAGGAGAATCATTATGAGCCCAATATGCATAGTGAGACCCTGTACCAAACACATAAAAATAAATAAATAAATAAGCAAATAAATAAATCAATATCCAAATGGAAAGTGATAGCAGAACAATGCATTGGCACAGACCCAGGACCAGAGCATGGTGCCTAGCTATCATCCCTGTCTTCCAAGGGGATGAAATTATTGACTTTTCTTAGCTAAAATTTCACCAGACAACAAAGTACAGCTCTTTGATCTTCCTGGAAATCTCAAGCAGCAATATGTCCCTCAACATGCACCGCACCTACATTTTCTCTGCCTCATAATGAACTCCTCTCTCAGCTAGGACAAATGTTGAAAGAGGTAACGTAAACTGCCAACAGTATATCCCAGCGATTGGCAAACACCGTTGCCTAAGGAGTGATGCTTCAAGACCGCGGACAGTGCCATGCCATGGTGGGGTTGTGTTGTTGAAAGACTGTGTTGGGATGAACTATTATACGTGGCCTATGAAAATGGTAGTGCTGTGTGGCTTAATGCAACAACACATAGAAGAGGAAGAAGATGTCAGGTAAACCATAGCACCATAGTACTTGCCTTTGCTATCTGGGTTAAAATGTAGGAGAATCTAACAATGCCCCTGATAGAGGCTCAGTCAGGTCTGGATGATTAAGACATTTTTTGTGCACAAGTGTAAAATCAAAGGGAGCTGCTGAGCTAGGGTTCTAAGGATTGCAAGGAGGGATTTATGAAAGAAATATGAGCCTATTCTTGTAGCTTGGATTGCCTCATTTATAAAGGCAGGAACAGATGGGATGGCTTTGGTGAGCTAGAATTCGTATTAAGTTCCACTCACTTTATTTTCCTCCATTTAAATATGCTTATTAGTAATATGTGTGTCAGAATAAAATTATTTGCTATCAGTCATTGCCAAATAATGAATAATCTCATGTAAAATATGTTTGCAAGCTTTTGACAGTCAGAACAACTTCACTGAACTTGGCATCTTCCTTTGAAATAGGCAAAATGTGCTCTTGTTGAATTCTTAATGCGCTGCTCCTTTGGGCTGGGCTCACCCTCAGGGAATTCTCAGAAGACAGCTGTCATTTCTTTGTTGTCTATTGATCTGTTCTCTAGGGAGCCAAGAGATTTCTCTAGAAACTGAGAGCCCTTAACTAACTCATTGTTCCTGCATTACTTTTATTGAAAATCTACTGAGTGTGAGGCACTGTTTCAATGTGCCAAGGAAACAAGATACAAGTAAGTCCTTGTCCTCCTGAGCTTCTGCTTACATAGGGATGGCTGAGAAATAGATGAACGGTGACTGGCTGGACACAACAAGAGCCTCTGGAGTGACCCTCAGGTGACGGTTGGACAATCTGGAGGAGTAGCTATTTCCAGCAAGGAATTCCTCCCTGCTTTGGAGAAAAGATGTGAAGGAACTGAAGAAGCAAACAACAAACACTTCTGATCAAGAGAAAGGTGTAGTAGGTGGGGGAGTGGCATCTCCAGACTTTGATATGAAAATTAATTCTGCTCCAGAAAGGGGCATGTGACCAGGCCCAAGGCAGTCCAAGGAGAGTGACACATGATCAGGATGTACCCATGGCTCATGCTAGAACTCATAGGTCACATTCCAACTTGGAACATAGTTGGTGGAAGAAAGTGGAGAAACCAAAGAGTGAAAAGTCCAATGTAAAATTTTAAGGATAAGTTGGGAGGCTTTGTGGGAGCCCAAGCCCAAGGGAGAAGCTATCTATGCGGCAACTTAATCAACATGAAGAAGAGCTGGGTATGGTGGCGCACACCTGTAATCCCAGCACTTGGGAGACTGAGGCAGGAGGATTGGTGTGAGTTCGAGACCAACCTGGGCTACAAAAGTGAGCTCAAGGCCAGCCTGAACTACAGAGCGAGACCCTGTCTCAAAAAGACAAAAAAAAAAAAAAAAAAAAAAAAGCATGGAGAAGAAACGGTGGTGTGGGCAAAAAAGTAAATGACAGATGGTCAGCTCCACCAGGCCATTTGTAGGCACAGTGGACTGGATCTACTGGTGGATTGGATGTGTATAAAGAGGACTGGATTCGGGGTTGATGGATAGCTCAGTAGAATAAGCATTTGTCTGGCAAATGTGAGGGCCTGAGTTCAATCTCTGGCTGAAAGGCAGAGGAAGAAAGAGAGAGAGAGAGAGAGAGAGAGAGAGAGAGAGAGAGAGAGAGAGAGAGAGAGAGAGAGAGAGAGAGAAACTGGATTATCAGGATTTTTAAATTCCCTAAATGCCAACATTCACCTGGGAAGTAATTGTGGTAATTGTGATTCTTCTCTGGCAAAGACAGTGCTTTAGTTTGAAATCATTAAGGAAAGATTGGAAAAGCACAGAGAACACTGCAGTGTGGTGGGGCTAGTGCAAGTCACATGGTCTGAGTGACGTGCTACCCATCACCAGAAAGGGCTGGTTTATGATTAGCAATTTCAGCAATGCGGGGAACAGGTTGTCAACCTACCCTAACCAGAAATCACATCTGCTGAGTCTTCACATCTGGTTGGTAATGTCACAAGGCACTGTGAGTAGATTTTCCCAAGGTGCATGCAGCCTTCAAGCCACTGCCTCAAAATTACCTGGGGTAACTTAACCTGAAGACACCTGAGCCCCAGCTGGTCAATCTCTGGGGCTGAATTCCAGGAGTGTTCATGACAGCAGCTTCCATGTGATGCCCATGACAATTAAAGGGGGAATTTAATTGTGATTTTAAACACATAATATAAAATTTACCCTTGCAGTCATTTAAGTGAGTAGTTCAGTATAAATACTTTTGCACTGTGTGCACTCCACCTCTGAAAAGTTGAAGTTCTGTACCCAGCAAACAATAGCTCTTCTTCTCCTCCCTCTAGCCCCTGATGGCTACCAGTCTACTTTCTATGAGTCTAATTCAGATATCACATGTAAGTGAATTATCTTTCTTTTGTTTGTTTATTTATTTTTATGGCCAGCTCAGCCTGCCCTGAGGCAGGGCTGGCGCAGCATGTGGTGCCAGGGATGGAACCGTGCTCCCTGCAGCCACCTAAGCTTTCCTAAGCAGGCACTTTAGACCACTGAGCAATCCTGCTGGACCCTTATCTGTCTTTTGTGTTTATTTTGCTTAATATAATGCTCAATTTGCTTAATATAATGTTCCCAAAGTCCATCTGCACTATAACTTTCCAGGCACCTGTCCTCTCAAAGCCTGAATGACATCTCACCTAGCCACGCTTAGTCTATCCAGGTGTCCACTGATGGACAACAGGATTTGTGCCTCTTGGCTACTGAGAAGAGCACTGCCATACCATGGGTGTGCAAGTATCTATGCAAGACCCCACTTTGAATTCTCTTAGATATATACCCAGAAGTGGGGTGCAGATGATGTATTTAAGACATCATCTTCTGCCACAAGAGGTCCTTGTGCTAGACAAGAAAACTACACCAGTGATAAAATCTCAGAAAACTGAACTCATACACACATAGCACAGGTAAAACTAAGAAAATCTGAAAACCAGGACTGCATCACTATGGATATCTTGTCTGTGATACTGCATCATAATTTGCACAAGGGAAAAAAGATGAAAAGGTGGTCACTTCTGCCTGCACTCTTTCTCCCAGGTACATGTGAATGCTCCTTGTACGGCTGCCTTTACTGACCTTGAGGTCAGGATATGCCACTGAAGGAGAGCCAGAGAGGGAAAGGGAGGCCAAGAAAGGTACATCGGGAAGGATGCAAAAGGCTGGGCAGCCTTACAAAGGAAGAAGGAGAGCAGGGATAATGACTGAGTCACCGTGGAGAGGGCACAGACAGAGGCACCAGGGCGGCCCAAGTGAGAGGTACATGCTCAACAAGAGCCAGGTCAACAAGGCGAGCTTGGTACTTGGTCTCCACGGTGTGCAACTGGGGTTGCGTCCCACCTCCCTCCCCGCCAGAGCACACTGATGCTGGGGACCAGGCTGGAGGAGAGGTGAGGACAGCACTGTGACCTTAGCCTAACCCACTTCTCACATGGAGGAGGGGCTGGGTGCCTAGAGCCGTGAGGGTAATGGCTTGCTGCCAAGTGACTTCCGATTCATGCAGGCAGCGTCAGCAATGCACGAATGATTTTTCTTAGGTGCTTGCCATTGTAAACTCCAAGTGAGAACACATTCAGTGACACGGTTAGACTATTTTTTCTGGAACTATTCAAATATCAAGGATTCTGGTGCCCACCACGGACTGTGCACTAGCAAAGGGCCTCACAAGCCCATTTGTCTTCTGTGAGATTCCACTCTTCTACTGTCAAGATGAAGAAGTGGAGATTCTAAGAAGGTAACAGAAAAGCCTAGAAATCACAGAGCTGCCAAGAGACAGAATTAGGACCTGAAGTCCAGTCTCCCTGAATCTAACGTCCACACCTGGACTCTTTGCTCTCGCCCGTTATCAGGCAGATTAAAAGTGAAGCTTCAGAGAAGGAGACATTGATAACCACGCAGCTCGGAAAATAAAACTGATGAAGTTGGACTCCGTATTATAAAGTTCTGTCAAGTGCATTCAGATTCTTCTTTGATACACGAATCAGAAACCTGTGAAGACTGGAAGAGCCAGCTACACCCTGGAGTCTGCTGCCACTCAGATAATCTTATATATGTAATGTTTGTTTTTCACTGATACTCAAGACTGACGAATGTTACATGTCAAGTTCGTCCCCATTTGTAAAATACCAGAGTCAGTCTGTAGTTACTATCTGAATCGGTTACAGTTTTAAAATAAATTTTATCAATTCTCTTTGAAATTAGTCTACACTCATAAACTAAAAAAGTGGGCAAAGAAAAATCACCTGCAATAAACCCATGGTTAATATTTCCACATAATCTTGATAGTGTAATATCTATTTTATAGGAATTGCATTATACTGTATAGACTATTTTTCAGTCTGATTTTTTTCTTCATACCCAAAGTATTGAGGAATGCTGTACCATTAATACATGTTTCCATTTCATTCTGTTTAATGTTCATGCCATAGTTGATTTAATCTCCTGTTAAGACATTGTGGTGTTTATGGCTTTTCTCTTTTTTAAGCAGTAGAAATATACATGCACACCACCAAATCTACACACAAACATATGCCCAGACTAAATTTCCATGGGTAAAATTTTCAAGTCTTGTGCTGGACACTGAAAAATCTCATTTCAGAAAGATGTTCTGTCAATGGCGTACTTGTTTTCTTACATAGATAATTAGTTTTTTTCTAATTATTTTAACAATTTTATAAGCAAAAATTCTCATTTTAACTTGATAACATTCTTGCTCTTTTGTTTTCTGTTTTATGTTTGTCTTCAACCAGCTTTCTTATGATCAAGATAAGCTTTTGATTTATAGGAAACAAATATTTTTCTCACTATTCTGTTTATTTTATCATATTTCAGTTGTACAAAAACGTTGGATTTAATTAGTATAATCTATCAATAAGATAGGTCTTTAATTCTGACTCTGAACGGCCTTCTCACTGTCATATAAATAGTCAGTGTTTTTTTTTTTCCTCTTCATACTTTAATCTGTGAGGGATTCATGAGTTGATACTTTTTTTTTTCATTTATGTATTTGGTACAGGGTCTCACTACACAGCTCAGACTCATAGACATTCTCTTGTTTTCAGACTCCCCAGCGCTGGGATTATAGGCATGTACCACCATGTCCGGTCTTGGTGACCAACTCAGCACACCCCAGGGGCAGGACCAGGGAGCCATGCAGGATCAGGGATTGAACCCTGGTCCCTGCACTTGCCAAAGCAGGCACTTAGTCCATGGAGCCATCTCGCTGGCCCCATTAGTCAATACTTTAAATTTTTATATGTTAACCTTAGGTGTTTGGAGAACATTGTGTTTAATGAAATACATTTTAATGTATGTCCAACAAAATGACTTAAATGTGCAAACCTAAAAAGAAAAACATCATGCTCACTTCTATTCTTCTGAATTCCACTTTCCAAGTGGGAAAGGGCAAGTGAAAATAAAATCTTCAGTAATTGTACTCCCATGGTTTTGTTTTCAAAAATATTCTATTTCCCATCTTTGAACAAAAACCTCCTTAACCTTTGTACATATCCTTAATGGAGCTGGCATAATTCCATCTTCTGTGATTTATATAAATTCTACTGGAGCCAATTAAAAATTTTAGCCTCTGTCTCCTCTTGAGGCAAAGGGTATGTGCTAGGACTTCACCCAAGCTGTTTAAATAAAATTATTTTGAGTATCTGCATAGATTTCTTTCACATAATTAAAGTTACTTCAGAAGTTAAATAGAAACATGCCCTCAAAGTCCGGTGTGATTGTGAGCAGGCATATGCATAAGGGGAAAAACGCTTTCATTATATTTGGTGAGGAAAGGATGCTTTAAAAGTAGGATTTTGCATTCACAAAACATGGCATCTCTAAGCAGAGCAAACTTCAAAATAGGTGGTGTTTGTATCAAGATCTTTGATAGCCTAACAGATGTGCAAGTGTGTCGTTCCTTTGATGGTTGTTAGACGGTGCTGTGTCACACCAGTCCACCGAAGGTAGGTGTGTTCCCACTGCCTACATGGAGGAAAATGTCCTAGGAAGCTAAGAGTCTTCCCTGGACACCATCATGAGTTGCTCGAAAAGACATTCAACTTTGATAAGTAAATAAGGCTGATAAAAGCAACTTAAAATGGAAGTAGTTAGTTTCGAAGAGAAAGTTGAGTTTTGTAATAAGGAAATGATTTCCAGGTGATAGCAGTTGACATGTAAGAATTGAACTGAGGGTATTACATCCCTGTTTTCAGTAGCAAAATGAAGGTCCATGGGAAATGAGCAACTCTCCTACTGCAGCCCCATGGGGTCACTGAGCACCTCTATCTCTTCAAAAGACATCCATGCTGCTGCTCTTTGGGAAGTCATGACTCAGGCTATGGCCCTGCCTGGTGGTCACAGTGACCAATAGGTGCATGTCAAGGGCACCACAGCCTCGTCTTATCTGACACACCTGTGCTTAGAATTCCCTAATGGTCAGTAAGTGAGATATACAGTTGTTTATCTTTCTGTTATATTGACAATAAAACAAAAAAGAGGTGTTCTAATCAGCACCTGTGGTGCATACACCCCGAGTCCTGGGAAACTGGTTCCTTAATAGGGCAAGATGAGCATGCCACATGGCTTACCTGGGATGGCTTAGTGTTCACATGTTCATTTGAAGCAATGGTTAGTAGGATCTACTTTCATCCTAAAGGTATTCTGATTTGGACAGCAAGTTATGTGACCAGTGTGTTAATTTCCTATTGCTACAATGATAAATCACCATACAGTAATTTATCAAATTACTCAGAACAACACAAATGTGTTATCTTAGAGCTCCATGGCTTTGGAATCTGATAAGACACTGAGGTAAAAATCTGTTCATCTCCAAAAGCTCTAAAGGTGAATCCCTTTGCTTGTTCCTTGTTCTGCCTGTCTTCTGGAGGCTCCCTGCATCTGTTGGCTCATGTTCCCTTCGTCCATATTCAGAGCCAGTAATGGCAGATAAAACCCTTCACCCTCAGCTTCTGTTCTCTCGCCTGTAGTTATGTCATGCCCGCCCAGATAACCCAGGCTAATCTTTCTACTTTGAGGCCAGCCCACCTGCAATCTCAATTCCACTTTACCATGTATCCTAACATATTTATAGGTTCTGGAAACTCAGACATAAAAATCTTCTGGATCAACTGGTAGGAACACTCCTCCGCCTGCCTCTGCTTTTCTGTAGGCAGCAAGCAGGGTGGAAATGGGCACACAGGCTTCTGGTGCTAAGGCTGCTGTGACTTCTGGTCATCTTGGCAGTTACTGTGGAAGGAGCCTTGCTCCATCATGCTGAGATGCTGAGGAGTGGAGAGCAGGCAGGAGCTCAGCACGAGCACCTCTGAGGACTTCCTCTTCCAAGGCACAGACTAACGAATGCTACAGCATAGTGCTGCAGCCCCAGGTGTTCACCACCTGTCGGGCAGTGACCACACCCTCACCTACATGCAGAGTGCGTCACCTCCTACCTGAGGAATTTGGAGGAAATGCATTGACAAGATGTTTTCAATATTGGGGCTCACATTAAAAAAGAAAAACAAGGACTATTTAAATGTCACATTTATAAAATGAGTTAGAGGGAGTTATATCATTTTCTGACTTATCAAAATAGCATTTTCTTTCCAGAAGAGATGTGAAGTATGAGCTATCACATCACAATGCGCAAACTGATGGTAGCACTGGATGGACCATAGCTTCTTGAAACACCTACCAACCTTTCTCAGAGAGAACTTTCATTATAAACAATCTGACACACTCACAAGAAAATTTCTAGGAGCTTATTTCCATGGAATCTTCACTGATTGTTTTTCTTGTTGAAGCTGCAAACATCCTGGCAGTTCTCAGAGCTGCTTCCCCAGTGCCTTTGCAGAAGACCAGGTCAACCTGCAGCGCCGCCGCACTCGGCCCAGGGTGATGGCTCGGGACCTCATGGCCGTTGGCTTCTGCTTTGCTTTCCTTGTGCGCAAGCCCTTGCATCTTGGTTTTCACATTGTGTGTCTAGACTTGGAGATAAACACACACGTACACACATGCACACACATGCATGCACACACACACACATGCACAAATGCACACACTCCCAAGTCATCTGTATTTACACTCTGGGTGCTCCATGGTGAGGACCATGCAAGTCTGTAATTCCCTACAGTGAACCTTTAAAGCATCATTTTCAAATTCTACAATTATAAATATGCCCTACTATGAAAGATGTTTGCAGTGAAATAAATGAGTTTGTGATTTATAAGTTAGTTCAAGTGGAAGTTCCCTAAAGAGAAGATCCAAAGATGGTATAAATGGCAGCATTCATGTTGGAAAAAATTTTAATACCTCAAAGCAGCAAGTGGGATGGAAACATAGTCAGTTAGGAGGCAGATGGCTTCGTCTTCCCAGGAAAAAGTGGGTCTCCGTCATTAGCTCTGTGGCCAGCATGCATCCTTTATGTTGTGTACCCTGAACACTGGAGCTGCAGAGGATGGGTGTGTGCACACACTCTGCTCATAAGCAGATGCAGAACTACAGCGCCTCAAAACAGCAACTTGCTGTGTACACTCGTGTGTGTCTGTGTGTGTGTGTCTGTGTGTGTGTGTGTGTGTACATGTGTGCACACTCCAGAATGTTACTTCATTTGAGTATTTTGCCAAAGCAGAGGCATTGGAGTCGAGAAAGGTCATGGCAGGGTCCTCAAATTGGTTTCCCTCTAAGCAAGCGTCATCTCCCTGGACCGCAAGGTATTATCTGTCTCTGAGTTCCATCAACCCAGGCTTTGCCACCGCCACTTGGGTCACCCAGCACCACCCCAGGTCCTGGCTTTGGAGAGCTCACTCCTCCACTTCAGCCTTTACCCAGAAGCCCTTGGAGTGCACTGTTTTTCATCATGTCACCCCTTTGGGTAAGATCACAGTGTCAAATTGGCTGGACTGAATCACATCCCTCATGATGGAAAACAAGGAGATGAGCCAGATGGAGGGCAAGAGGCTGATGGTTCCTTCTGACACTGAGGCCATACTTTGGCTCGTTGCATCCTTGTGATTTTATTTTTTTAACACGGTTTTTTGTTAGTGCATGGTGTGCACAGTCAGTCCTCACCACCGTGGTGCCTTAGCCGGTGTGAGGAGTCATCGGGGCATGTCTTGCCCCGGAACGTGCAAGTCTCTGGTGAAAACCCCACCCCACAGGTGCCCCTAGTGAGCAAGGAGAGCAGAGGGACCAGGTGCTGGGCAGGGTGCTCAAGGAGACCCCACACTCAAGCCCCTCCCATGTCTCTGTTGGGCCCCTTTACTTCCCCCCTTCCCCTACGACTCAGAGGGCATGACCTATACATACCTGATGCCCACCTACCACAGCCCCTAAAGAGGGGCACCATCACACTCCTGTGGCATCTTCATGTCTCTGCTCATCATACCCCTAAGCTTGGATGAGCTAAGATTTAAAAGCAGCAGCTGGTGAAAAGCAAACCTATTAAGTAAATGATAAGTTAGTAAAGGAAACAAAACCACATCTGTAATGACAGGCCATTAAAAAGAGCGAAACACAGCAAGCCCAGTGGGACAAAGGTGATGTTAGAGTTGGAGCTAAGTTTGGGTTCAACCTGGTTGCAAACCAGTTTAGGGACCGTGCACTAGTTGCTTGTATCTCTTGGCTATGATGAGCCAGGCTCCTTGTTGTTTTAGGCCAAGTGAGATAGTGTCAGACCACAAGTAAATGTCGATTACAAAGTAATGTGTTTGGATACTGTTTACCACTAGGGCCTTGTTGGTTGATTAAGACTGCATGAAAAGTCAACTGTCCAGGGCCCACAGAGTGAGATGGACTGTCCACCCCATGTGCCAGGGAGAGAAAGGACAGATGGCCCGTGTTGAAGCCAAAACTGCAACCCTGGGCTCTTAAAGAGGTATCTCCTCTTCAGATGAGGACTCTGGAGTAGCTTCACATAGGTAGCCATCATGTGTCAGGCATGGCACTAGGGACTCCCCCGTGTGCAAGAACACTCCCACAGCCTGCCTTGCCAGGGGCATGGATGCCTCTGTGATTGTCACCCTGGTGTATCCATGTTTCCATGGTACAGAAAGTGATGTAGAGGAGAGGCACAGTGCTGTGGAGTGGGGACTGGGGACCCCCAGCCATCTCCAGCCTGCAGGGTGAAGGAGGGGCTGCCTGAGGTTTGGCTGAGAGTAGAGCAAGGCTGGCTGCCTCAGGAGCCATGCTGGGAAGGGCTGTGCTGAGCCACCAGCAGAGGGCAGGTGGCCGTCGCTGGCGGGTGTTGCCGGCCATCTCTGTTTACTACATTTCTGCAGCACATCGCGTTTCAGTGAGTGAGCAGCTCTCTTCTGCTTCCACCCTCTCTGAAGCATCTCGGGAAATGACCACACCCAGTCTGCTTGAATAGCTTCTCAGGCACAGCTGACGACTAGAAAAAGTAGGAAAAGGCTGGTGTCCATGGAAGCTTAGTCTGCTGCATTCCAATCTGGGACACTGTCTCTGAGCTCTCCAGAGCCCACCAGCACTGGAGTGGCAATGCTTCCGCCTGATCCAGGAACAACGAGGTCTATAACACAACACACAATCAGCCCAAGGTGTCCTCGGTCAGAACTCAGGCTCTCTGCCATCAAATGAGTCACTAGACCCGACAGCTGTGCACTGCTGTTCTTGTTTTACTTTATTAAGCATCTCCAGTTCTAGCTCTGCTGACCAGCTTACACAGCACACCTCACAGGTCCCATGCAAGCTGACTGCTGAGAAAAGAAGGGCTCGAGCCTGAGTTGGGGTCCCGCACAGGCAGGGGCCATGGGCTCCTATTTCTCTGAGCTGTTGCTTCCATCTCTGCTGACATCTGCCCATCTGGTCTCACAGGAGACTGCAATGTGGCTTCTCGGTCCACACAGCCCAGCCGGCCTTGGGCTGCTTCCCTTCAAGTCCGTTCTATCTTTCTTTGTTTCTGAAACTCAAACAGAGCCACTAGAACCTCTCATGCAATTCATGGAAACAAATGTGGTTCAGGGCTTTCCAAATTAGAAAAGAGAAAAAGAAAAGCAAGAGAAGAACAGTTATTTTCTGGTCCCAGGAGAACAGTTAGGAACACTCAGTCGAGGGAAGAAGAGGAATTGGGCTTACTGACAGTGTGGTCATGCTCAGCCGCACACGTGGGGTGGGCGCTCATGGCTAGGAGGCCAGGCTGACCTCTCTACAGACCACTGGCATAGTTTCTTAGATATTTCACTCAGTCTGCCATGCTCTCCTCTACTATGAGCAAACATGGTGTGCTCCTTCCTCACCTTCACAGGAATGGAGTCTTCCCTTCCTGTGGCTCAGATTTTTGTGTAAGAAGTCTCATATTGGACACACTTCAGCCTACCCCATATGCATTTGGGTGAAATCCTCACTCTTGGACTTGATGGGATATCAGTCCCAGGCCCAAATGAATAGCGAGTTTCCTTTTCCTAACCACAAGGCCTCTATTCTGGAACTCTTTCGCCATTCATTTTTGGATCACTGCTCCTGTTTGTTTATTGTGTACATCTCAGCTGAAATCAGCCCTGAGCAATAAGCTTTTCCTAATCATCTTATCTCAGATCTGTGCCCTGGACTCACCCTTGCCAAGCATGTTGTACCCCTGGGTGGGACCTCTCCAGTGATGGGGGTGCACCACCCACCCATGCCATCTCCGATGGCACCTGCCAGCCTCAGAGGCCTGCTGAACACTGAGAGCAGGCCCACTCTCACAGTAGAGTGAATTTTAAAAATTCTATTGGGCTTGTTTATTTCTTATTTATTTATGGTACCAGGTATCAAACTCAGGACCTTGTGCTTGCCAGACAAGCACTTACTCCACTGAGCTATCTCCCCAGTCCCATATTTTTTTTCTACAGGCTGTTCAGGATCTCATTACTAGATCGGACTCTCCTAGTGATCCGCCTGTTTACAACCTCCTGAGAACTGGGATTATAGGTGCACACCACCATGCCCAGTCTCAATTGCCATCTCAGTGTGCCCTGGGAGCAGGGCCAGCACAGCAGGCCTGGGGATCGAACCCCTGGCCCCTGCACCTGCTTGCAGATGCTTTAATCTGCTGAGCTATTTGGCTGGCCCTTCTGTCGGGGTTAAATCATGTATAGCTGGCTGATGGCTATAGTATACCGCTGGCGAGCAGACACCAAAGTTTCACCCAGGATTTGGAGGCAGATTGATTGACAATGGTAGACACTGATTGGAATCACTCCCAGAGTATCAGGCCCTGATCTCGGGTGGCCTAGGGCTTCTATGGGATAAGCAAGCTGGAGGTACAGCAGCAGAGTGGCTTGTCCATTGGGGATTGGTTCTTACAAAGCACCCCATAGTGACCAGCTGTGTATCACAGAAACCTGACGTTTCTAGGAGACAGAAGCACCCGGAAGTACAACAGGAACTATTAACTGGGCAACTGAAATGCTGAAATATAGTGGTTGAGGGTGGGGGTATCTTGTGTTACAGAAGTGCATGGTTGAACTTTCCGAAATACAGTGGTTTCGTGCCCTCATGGCCCTCACCTCTACTTGAAACTCTTTTGCTCCTGCATTTTCCTCCATCTGTCCACACTGCAGAAGCTTTCCCTGTTCCTCTTTCTCCATTTGCACTTCAGCACGTTGCCTGACAAGGAGTGTTGGGCCCCCGGAGGACTTTTGCTAAATTATCTCTTAAACAAAGAAACCCCACTTAGCAGTACCTCTCCGCTTCTAGAGACCGCTCCAAATTCTCGCTTTCTGTTAATAGTGTTTGTCCAAAGTAATCTGAGAGTAATCTGGCTCATTTCTCTTAACATAAACTACCATCAGGTTGTCTATCTCGATTAGCGTTCTGGGATTCTGCCCCACAGGCTTCCTCCTTCCTGACCAGCCTGGTGGCCTCCCTAGTGGTCTGTCCCTCTTTCCTACCTGTGGAGATGGATCTGCAGCTTACCCGTGCCCATTCCAATATGTCTGAACATCTGTCAAGGTGAATTCCAAATGTTTATCCTCCTGCAGCAAATGACTCCTGGCGACGTCTTTCAGAGGGTGTGAGTTTAGGTTTCAGATGCAAGGTATCTGTTGCCTGTGGAGACAGGCCTGCTTTGGTCGCAAGGAAGTCAAATCCTTGGCTGTTTTGAGAAAACAAAAATCAGTCTTGGTGTTATTGCATGAAATTTCCTGCAGAGCTTGGATAATCTGTTAGCACTATCCTCCTAATGGCTTAGAGCCACAAAAACATAAGAGTCTTCCTTTTCTAAGTTCTTCTTTGGGGTTAGATGTGAGGAGACTCTGTCCATTTTTTTTTCTTAATTAAAGGTGGTAGCCGGGCATGGTGGCGCACGCCTGTAATCCCAGCACTCGGGAGGCTGAGGCAGGAGGATCGATGCGAGTTCGAGACCCTGGGCTACAAAAGTGAGCTCAAGGCCAGCCTCAACTGCATAGTGAGACCCTGTCTCCAAAAGACAAAAAAAAAAAAAAAAAAAAATTAAAGGTGGTATCCTCCCCTCCCATCATTTTATTGCTGTGGAAGTCAGGCACCTGTGTGTGTGTGTGTGTGTGTGTGTGTGTGTGTGTGTGTGTGTGTGTTTGTGTGAATTTGCTAAGGAAGCATAAAATAATATAAAATTAAAAAATGAAAAATGCGCACCTCCTTTCACCCGGGCTTACTACCCTTCAGTTCTGTCCACGGCTCTATGCTACATGCATATAATGTGCATACTACTTTGTGTACTTTGACAATTATTCTAACTCCATCAACAAAGTTTAACAATTACTTTACCTAACCCTAACCTATAGTCTATTTCTCAGCCATACATACAAAAGATAAACCTGAGGCTTTTATAGATAAATGGATGTAACTAGAGACCATACTCATAAGTGAAATAAATCAGACCCGCATGGGCAAACATCCTATTATCTCATAAGTGTAAGAACCTGAAAGAGTAAATAAAATCTGAAAGGTACACTGAAAAAAAAATAAAAATAAAACGTTATTGTCTAAACATGAATTCCACTCATCCCCCTCCGTGGGGCATTTATGTGCCAGTGTGGTTTCTGTAGAAATAATCACAGTACACAGCAAATCTCATCATCTGTCAGAGCAGCTGATCTCAGAAAAGGAGTGGGTGGGGGTTGAGGTGGTGTGAATCATATGTGCATCACTGGATTTCCTTGCAGTCTGACACGCTTCTTTCTGGAAGCATTACAGCATCGCAACAGGTGAGGCAGCTATACCAAGCTCTATGAAGACTTCCTCTTCTAATTTCCTAACCCCAGATAATGCTGGCAATATTAACTGATGTTAATAAAAGCAATGACGACAGCATCTTGATAGAGAATAAGTGTTTTAGAAATATTCTTTACAGTGCTTAAGGATGGGAGCTCTGAATGTAGAACTCCCAAGGTCGCATCTGAGCTCCACAAATTTACCTTTATTTTCTTCCTTTCCCTTTCCTCAAAAATAGTTCATAGAAGCCGGACATGGTGGCGCACGCCTGCAATCCCAGCACCCGGGAGGCTGAGGCAGGAGGATTGGTGCAAGTTCCAAACCAGCCTGGGCTACAAAAGTGAGCCCAAGGCCAGCCTGAACTGCACAGTGAGACCCTGTCTCAAAAAGACCAAAAAAAAAAAAAAAAAAAGAAATGGTTCATAGAGATGCAACATTTGGGTGAGAGACTGTAGCAGGTTACCTAAGAAAGCACTGATCAATTGTTGGCTATTATTATCATCTCTAATGAAGGATGTTCTATTAACCTCATTTGATAGAGGAGGAAGCTGAGCAATTCTCTTCCTTAAGGTCCCATAGATTGTGACCTGGCACTGGATCCCGAGTGCTGAGGCCCTTACCTCAGGACTGCCCCTGCTGATGCCCCTGCTGACCCAACCCTTTGCCATGGCCTTTGCAAGGTCCAGCCCTTTCCCCTGAGAAGCACTACTGCTCCTAGTGACCAGTGTCAACACCGAATGGAGCACAGAAAAACAGGACGTGGGGCTCCGCAATTCACTGCCAATGCCAGGCTGCACTGCTTTGATTCAGATCTCTTCTTCGTTGGGATCTGACAGCTGTCCCCCACAGAAGAGCTTCTTAGAGTTGAGAGCTCCTCTAATTTATAGAAGGCCAAATGGACAGGAATCCAAGGTCTACTCAGGCCCCCTACAAAGACTTACTGACCTGGGTTTCTCCTAAACATCACCATAAACACGTTCTGTTAGTTCTTAATGGGCTTGCTTCATAGCTGCTTAGACGATTATTTTTATTAGCATAACATTCTTATAAAGGATAATGATGTTGGAAAAACAGAAACACTGTAAGCACATTTACCCGGCTATGGCTGATTGCAAGGTTCTTTTTAACTCTCTTTGCAAATTTGATGTATTAATTATAAATTTCCCAAGGGAAGATCTAACATGAGCTTGATATTCATTTTTTTTTATTATTCTGGAATATTTAGCTTCTATTCTAGTCCGAGCAACTCTCCATTGAGACCAAAGTTTGAACGTCGCCCAGGGCTTAGAAAATTGCTGATGCAACTTGCTTTCTCCAGGGAACCTGATTTCAATTTTCATAATTGAACTAATGCTTTTTTTTTCTCCCACCACCTCTTTGCTCCAATAGCTATCTGTGGAGACCACCGATGCCAGTGGCAGAACTCTGGAGGGGCCGGTGCCTCTGGACGTCATCGTGATTGACCAGAATGACAACAGGCCCATCTTCCGGGAAGGCCCCTACGTGGGCCACGTCATAGAGGGGTCCCCCACAGGTATGTCAAGCTGGTTTGCCATTATGCTGAAGGTCTGCACTGTCCTGAAGGTGCTGTGATCCTCAGTGATGCCACATGCTGTCTCGTTGCTGTCCCAACCTTGGGGCACAGATCTGTATTAACATGTCACTCTCCTGGATGGAAGAAGCAAGGGCTGAAAAGATGAAGCAGGCAGCAATTTGGGGCGTCGCCAGTTTTAAAAATCTCTTCCCTTGTCTCTGAGGGTGATTGGTCAACGCACCTGCAGCCACAGGCTCTGATGTAGGGCTGATGTGGGGTTTGGTGTAAGCATCCTGCTCACCAGACAGACCCTGGGGACATTGCCTTATCTAGCTGAGCCTGATGCTGCAGTGGGCCTTGGAGGAGAACTGAAGTCTAGACCATGTATTCCTTTTATTTCTTTTTTATAATTGCTTTTTAATAAGAACAATTTTGGTGAAACAGGTAGGACTTTTTTCCCCCCTTTCCTTAGAAGTTGTGCATAGAGAAACCCTTTGTCTTCAGCCATAGGGCTAAAGGCAGGACGTTTTATCTCTGAGAATGCGTGTTCCTGCTGGCATGGAAATCACTCGAGGTGCCGGAGTGCTCACTGCTCCCTTTTTCTTGTGTCTGACCCATCTGTCACGGAAAGCTTCAGAATTTAGAGTTTCCTTTCTAAGCCAGGAACATAAAAATTAAAGCATTTCATGGCCAGCAGGAGTGAGTCCTGAGCACGCCACCAGAGAACGTGAAGAGCAAAGGGAAAATCTCCCTTGTAGACTGGACTTACATTTTAAGCAGTAAGGTACGTTCAAGTGGAAGCGCACTGTTATTAAAAGTATCAATGTTTCCAAGTCTAGGATTATGTCCATGCAACACATAAAATAGTCATTCAGCAGCCAGAATGGCACAGGAAGGTTGAGGGTTGCCTTGACTCATTCCCCCTTTAGCTGAATCTATGGGCTATATCAATGGCTTCTAGATACAGGAAGCTCTGAGAGCGTTGTCATGGTAACCTCCCCAGACTACTGGTGGAATAATCATATGCAAGATGCCTAACCACCCCACCAGCTTCAAGGAGCTGGGCCTCCACGCACAGCATCAAAAGCCCAAGGGCAAAAGCACCCCTCTGCCTTTGCAGCTTTGAATGTACTCTGTCCGGATGAAGGTGAATTTGATGTGCGTCGGGGCGTGCTTTGAAAAGGTTGGAGCCCTGAAGACAGGCCTGTGGAAATGGGAAGGTCAAAGGGCGGGTCGGATCACCTCAGAGCGGGGCAGCCAGTGGGCTGCTTTGGGGGGAGAGGGCGTGTCCAGCAAGGAAGACCCTGGAGTCTGGGTTGGATGTTTACAGAACTCTACTCCAGCTGATGTGCAGAGCAAGTTAGGAGACTTGCAGGGAATGTGTGCAGGAGGCCAGGGTTTGAGCAGAGTGGAGAGATTCCGGGTTGCTATCTGTGGTCCTCAGGGTCTGAGCACCAGGGACCTCAATGTGAATGGTGGGAAAGGCGTTCTAAATGGAAATGGAAATGGTTTCATCTGGAGCCCAGTCGAGTGCCTGCGCCTTGGTAGTGTACGTGCGTGTGGAATGAGACAGTATCCACTTTGCCTTCCGCCGTGTCCTTTCTTCAAGTTTAGTTCTGGCTTTATTGCTTTATATAGATGTCATATTTTCCAAGAAAAATGGAATCCTTTATGCACACTGAATTTCTTAAAGCCCAACGCTATTCAGTTAGGGGTAGCTGCACCTCCAGAAACGCATAAAGCTCTGCAAGCTTCTGTTTATGGTCGGCATCACCCCATAAACATACGTCACGTCTCGGATGCCCATATAGGACAGCTACCTCTGGAAACAGAGTGTTTGGGCTGATTCATTGTCTTCCTTTTCAGCACCTCCTGGGTTTAAGTGTCAGGCACGGAAACAGTATCAGTTAGATTGGAGGTTACAAGCATGGAAATTTCACAAAACAGAGTTCTTAAGAGAAAACCACTAGGTTGCTTAGCACCTTGTAGGAGAGCTACAGGGAAGACAGTCCAGGCAGCAACTGAGAAGACAGCAGAAATCAGGGAAAGGTGGCATTACCCCCTGCCCTGGCCCCTCTCCAGCCAAACCACTTACAAGTCACACCAAGGAGACCCCAGCCAGATACAGAGATCGTTCCTCGCAGTTTCCGCAACACACAGCTTGCTTGTGGCCCTTTGACTCCTATGTGTAGGAGATATTGCACAGCACCCATTTTACAAAGCGGTGCGCTGACCTTAGAAAGAATTGGGGACCTCCCCGTTCACCAGAGCTGAGGACAGTGTTGGGGCTCAACCTGGTTCACTTACCTTTGTTCTGAGCTCTTCGATCTGCCCCTGCACTCCCTGGTGAAAACCAGACCATCCCAGCATGATAAGCACTAAATCGCGTGCTAGATTTATCCACACCCCTCCACTGTGTCCCCCCGCAAGAGTTGGTCACCACTAGCCCCATCTTACAGCTGAGAAACCTCACACTCACAGGTGTTTGGGAACATGCTGAAACCCACTTAGCAGATGGAAGGACAGAGTCAGTGTCCTGGAGTCTGGCTTTAAGTCACAGGCTCTTGCTCATGCACCACGCGGGCAGTGGCCGCCATCTGCCGAAAGCTGTGGGTGGGAAATGTGGAGGATGGATATGCGCATGGCCAGTAGGGAACTGCCGCCTCTGCCTCCACTCTGTGCTCAGGTTCTGCCTGGATCTGCACTGATACCTGCTCAAGGACAAGTCCAGATCTGTGCATTGCAGACCCCACCCGTGCCCAGAGTTTGTGTGCACCTGAGACCAGCCCCCAAGAGCCACCAGGTCCCCAGATCCCGTCCATACCCCCTTGGCACCGTGGCCTCTTTGCAGGTGCTGCAGGGAGAGTATTAGTGCAGTTCTACCAGCTGGAGTGACTTTGCTTCTGGTCCCCAGTGACCCACTCTCCTGACTTACAGCCAGGCTCCCAATGAGCTCTCCAGTATAATGCTTGCCCAGTCTATTGGGCAGAGGGGCTCCTTGTCATCATCCATGTCGCTTCTCACAGCCTACATAACCAGGACCAGCTGTCTGGGGTGTGACCTCATAGCCACAGAAACCCCCATGCTCAGATGAGGCCCCTGCTTGCACTCTGTACCGTCCTTGCTATTATGAAGATTTTAATAATTGTTGCACAAGGAGTCAGCGTTTCAATTTTCCACTTGACCCTTGCCCATGGCACTGGGACAGAGTGCTCCATGAGGTGGAATGTCATAGTTCCCACCTGAGAGACTCTGGGAGAGCCTCAATGACATAGCATGCTTTACCCAGTGCTTAGGACATAATAAGTGTTGGGGAGATGCCAGCGTGGTGTTAACGCAGCAATTACTTTTATCATCCTGGCAGTGTACCGTTCAACTGAGGTAAAGTAAAGGGACACAGTTAGCATGAAGGAGAATCCATCTCCCACCAAAGCGAGCACCATCCTCACGTCCTCCTGGACGTGAGTGACATCAGCACCAATCCATCACGGAGGAAGGTCACCCTTATTTATCTGTGTGTGCAGATGGGACGCCACCCCCGGCTGCTCAGCTCTCGACTCCAGGGTACTGTTTGGGAAATCACTCCTCAATGAAGGCAGAGTGACAGAAAATAATGGTCTTTGGCCTCTGCACACATCTCAAGCTGTTCCTTTTGTAGAGGCACAGGGCCCAGGCTCTGGTTGCTCCGTGACCAGCCCGATCCCTGTGGGACCCTGCTGTTCTGTGAATGCCCAGTATGTGACAGGACATCATGCGCACAGGGGAGGTGGCTGGGGTCCTTAAGACTTGTGGCAGAGGGAGGGGAAGTTTGCCAACTAGGGGTCACTATTCAGCCAGCTGGGTGAGCTAAAGACTTTCTGGCCAGCTCTGGGAAATGACATCAAAGTTGTACAGTAGAGCTATCCCAGACCAGGGTCCGATACCACTGTGCTAGTGAGACATGCTTTGGGAACTGTCCCCAGGGGAGCTTTCAGCCAGTGGTACCCCAGGGCTCACAGCAGCCTGCCATAAGGGACAGGAACCAGCGAGCTCTAGGCTGGCCTCAGTGGAAACCTGGGGAAATGCCCCCCCCATGCCACACAGGAAGAACAGCTGTGAAAGACAGGAAACATGAAGAATATCTTTGTTCCCAGTTACATGATCTCTGGCTTTCCTTCAAGATCAGAGACCCCTGAGTCCTGAGGTGGACACACAGCTCAGTTACTTGATTTTTGGGTGGAGAGAGATAGTACTAGGGATATTGAATCCGGGGCCTTTGTACTATGCTACACCCTTGATTCCTGTTACTTTGGGACAGTCTCACTCAATTACTGGGCTTGGACCCATGCTCCTCTCCCACCAGCCTCCTAGAGTACCCAGTTGCCACCATGCCCAGCTGCTAGCTCTTCTTAAGGCAGCTGAACACCAGCAAAGTTAGCCGGTCCCTCCTGGTCCTCTTGTCTCTGAAAGCTCCGGATGTTTGCCTTCCCTTGCTGCCCTCTCCCTCTCTGTTTTCTTTCTCACCAGTGCTCTGACTGAGCCCCTGTCCCAGGCTTTTGGTCACAGCAGGGACTGCACAACGCACTATCCCCTTGGCATCCACAGCTACACAGTGTGGAGGCCAGGAGTCGCTCAGAACTGGGGTGCCGGCAGCATAGTGCTCAGCCAGCTGGGGTGCTTGTCCAGGAGGGATGGGCTCAGTTCCCACAAGGAGGAAGGCTCTCTGGAGGGGCTATGAGGAAAGGAAGGGCTCTGCCACTGACTTTCCCTCCAGGGTGACCTGAGTTCTTCCTCAGGATGCCATTGCTTCAATGCTTAAATCCAGGACTGGGAACACAGGTCAGTCAGTGCACAGCGTCTGGCTGGCACACGCCAGGTGCCGAGTTTCATTACTGGAACTGAAAGATAACAAGTCCAACCAGACAAGATGAGATGTAAGGAGAGTAACTGATCAGTGGTCTTTGGGACAGCGGCCATCCTGAGAGCTCAGCAAGACTGGGCAGCCACTATTTTCCCAAAAGGCTTGAGCTCAAAAAAGATGACTGTGATATTTATATTTGGTGCCTGGCTTCCTGCAAAGCCGTCAGTGATCGGGATGGCCTGGTAGTACAGTCGCTTTTGTGGCCACCTCTTTGTTGCTGCAGTGGCCACAATGTGGCTGTCTGGATCTCCTGCTGTTAGGTTTGGCCTCACTGAAGTTTTCAGCCTTTTAAGCCATAACGTCTTGTGCTCTCAGACGTCCCAGAGAATCACCGGGCTTCTGGAGTTATTTTCTTTCTTAAGTACATAGCTAAAAACAAAAAGAGCTCAATTTTTTTCCAAGTATGACCAGGCCATGTGTTGCCATGCAAGATGGCCATGTGGTGACAGGGGAGCCGAGATCGGAGACCTTCGGTGCAGAGACGCAGGTGCAGACAGGACTTCTCTATGCGTTGCTTCCTTCACTTCCTGGGGCCCTGCTCCTGTTGATCAGTGAGTATCCAGCTAGCGAGTGGGTCTGCTGCCGGCTAGTGAGCCAGTCCCCTCTGGATCCGAGCTGCCCTCTCTCCTCTGCGCTTGTTTATAATCAGTTCCGCCGGGCGGTACTCAAGGCTCCCCACTCTGAGGACCATTTATTCAGGATGGATTCATGCAAACAGGCGAGCAGGGCAGACGGTGTGCCCTCTGAGGTTCTGAGCCATAGTTGAGGGATGCTTGTAATCAAAGCTAAGCTCAGGGATTAGGCTGCGACGCGTCTCACACTTGCAGCACTGGCAGGTGAACCGCTGGTGTGACTCTCTGCTTTGTGCCCAAGCACTGCGCATCTTCGTGGTCACAGCATCAGCTGGATGGGTGCAGCGTGGGCTGCCTCACCAGAGAGCACGCCCCAGATTCCCTGGTCTGTGAAGGTGGTCCTAAGGCCTCACCATTGCTGGAGCCTTGGCTAAGGAATGTGGTCCAGGGAGGGTACACATAATGTCCCCAGAGCCCTTGGCATAAGATTGGCCAGCAATTGAGTTATGGTGCATGTTTTTCCAGCACAGGTGACTATAAATCAAGCGATACAAAATGAGTTACATAATCCAATCAGCAATGACTTCCCAAAGGGAAAATTCCTGAAATAGATGGCATGGAATGGGGCATCTGGTGCTAGTTATTAAATCTACCTGGCCATGCAAACCTGGCCGCTAAAACCCTGAGAAGCTGCTCCCAGCTAAGCCCGAGTGATGCGTGACACAGGCTCTCTGCCAGCCAATCAGCTTGCTTGTGTCAGCTTCCAGGAACCTTCTGCCCCTTCCCAATGTCCATCGGATCCATCTTGGGACCCAGAACTGCTGGTTGGCTAGAGACTCCAATACCAGAGGGCCTAGGGAGGGAGAGGAGAGTGCTGGAACCCCTCGGTCGATCGGCAGCACAGTACCCGCTGGTATAACTTCGAACGGCAGCACAGTACCCACTGGTATAACTTCAGGTCTCATCTTGAATGTGGATAACTTCAGAACCAGCTCTTTCCATTCTTATGCATAGCTGTCTCCCCAGTGCTCACTGGGGGGTGGGGGTACCCAGGGAGCTAGGGATCTGCTGGAGAGGCAGCGCACTGGCTCCTGGGTCTCTTCTCTCACCAACCGTGAGATCTTGGTTTCTAGGCACCCTGTGTGCCCACCTGTCCTCTGCCAGTCCCAGCCCCTGCCTCCCGGGGCCAACCTTTGTATTCCAGATGAACTGGAGAGAAATGTTTGGCTCTTGGGCTCACGGGGATTGTTTCCTTCTCAAGTAAACTTTGCTTGCCCATCCCATAATATCGAAGGGCTGTTTCAGATGCAAGCTGAATGCTCTCCTTCCACCACTGCTCATTTGAGAGAAGAAAGGGTTTGTGATGTCAGACTCTTGAAAATAAAATTAAAACTTAATGAGCATAATGAAAGTAAATCCGTAGTGTAAAAGTGGCAAAGGGGTAAGGAGCTTTTGTAGCATGAAAAAGTTAGTGTTCATTCTGTACCCTTTAGAAAGAATAAATCCCATAGGAATTTCTATGCCAGGGGGAAATATGGCGGCCATGGGGCGGGCTTTCAACCAGTCAGTCAGGGACCTAACTCCTGCCAACACCTGCCTCTGCCGCCTGCGAGTCCACTCTGTGCAGTTCAGGGAAGTTAGTGTCACAGCTGCAGGCAGCAGTGGGCCAGGCACAGTTGATTAAGCACTTAATGATTCAGGGAAGCCTGTATTTTAAATCATCAGGTTATGTAGGGTAGCTGCTCAGAGCTAGGTAAGGTCCCAGTCAGTACCTGGGCCGCACAGGCGACTAAATACTACAGAGGCCTCCTACTGTCTTGTGGGCATTTCTCTGGGAGGAGACAGATAATTAACAACTAAAAGAGCAAAAAAAAAAAAAAAATCATTTCAGCCCTCTGGATAAAATAGAACATGGTGATATGAGAGGGGGACAGTGAGGTCAAGCAAAAGATCTCTAAGGCCACCCAGGAGGTCCCACCGGGCTAAGGTATGGGGGAGGGGTGTCCTGGCAGAGGCTCCACAGAGCACAGTGGGATGGTAGTGCCCTGTGAGTTTTCCAGAAAGTAGGCAAGTGCAACATCGCTTGAAGAACCCGTCCACAAGTACTGGTCATGGCTTGAGTCAGTACTCATAGCCTATTATTTTTAAATAAAGTTTTATTGAAACACAGACATGCCCATTCCTGTATCTGCTGCCTCTGTCTGTTTTCATGACCCGTCGGCAACAGGGTGTCGCTGGCACAGAGGCCGCACATCCCATAGAGCCAACAATGTGCGCGGCCTGATTCTTGACAAAGGGAGCTGGAAAATCCTGGCTTAGAGCTTTGTACGTTTTGATAGTCCCAGTAGGAAGCATTTGAGTGGCTTGAAGCAGGAGAATAGTAAAATACAGTTTTACTGTGAAAAGTTATCTAGTTCTGTACAGGAGAAAAGGAAAATAGGGCATGGAGGGCAGCTATGGTGCTGCCACCCGCAGTGACCATGGCTAACACCAGGGCGGCCACCAGGCAGGGTGGAAGAGGCCACATGCGAACCGCATGGCCTATGGCCATCACAAATAGGAGATGGCTATCTTGACTCATTGTACGATATGGGGCTATGTGCTGAGGCTGTCTTGGTGGAGTTAGAGGGGTGCTGGAACCCCTCATGGGCTTATTGATCGTTCTCAGGTGTGAGCTGTGGACTCTGCCTCCAGCCTTTTGTCTCGGCCACAGCTTAGGGCCAAGGGACTCAAGTCACGCTTCCTTTGTCCCCCTCTTCCTGGACTCAGCAGCATCCCGAGCTCATAGCAGCTGCCCAATAAACTCCATTGAGAGCAAACAGCCCTGGTGCCGGAAATCCTGAATCACTGTCACCTTCCCTTTCTATTTAGTTTTTAAGTAAGCCTTCGTCCTTATTGGCAGTTGGTGAGTCCCTTTAAGAAGCATCTCCAGGGTACCTGCTGCAGGCAGTGCAGGGCTATGCCACTGCCCGTGAGGATGGGTGAGGCATACAGACCCCCAAGGCCCCCAATCCGTACAGCATGCAGACCAGCCACCAAGCCAGATAAACAGTTACTACACATTGGGTTCACCACCACACAGGAGAAAGCCACCAGGCCACCAGGCACCCTGCAGGAGTGTCCCCGAGTAGTGATGGGGGTGCAGAGGATCAGAGAGGCTGGGGTGCTCTCCCGAGGTCACACAGCTGGTGAATGATGAAGCTCCAAACTCAGGTTTGTGGGACTCCAGCCCCTGGTTTCTTTCATCTCATCATCTTCACGCCACTGTCCCCTTGCCATTTGACCCACGAGATGACATAATAGCCCAAGCTGCCACCCAAAGCCCAGGGCACACTTGCACACACCTTGTTGCCCATGTGTGTGTGTGCATGTGTGTGTGCACAGTCAAGTGAAAGTGGGAGGTGGGACAGACAGAGAACAATGCCCCAGACAGGATGCCCCGTTCCAGGCCGGGCCTCGCAGGCCTCCCACAGCCCCCTGGACAGCTGTGCTCCCCCAAGATGCACCAGATTCTGCCTAGTGCTGGTTTGGGAGCTGCTTCACAGAGAGCCCAAGGGTGCATCAAGCCTGCTGGGCCATGAGTCAGGGTGACCAGCAAGCACAGGCTCAGGAGGACGCACAAGCACAGTGACCCAGGGCAGCTCCACCCACGGCTCTTAGATACCCACGCTTCTGGGACAGAGTCTGGAGTGCCCAACTCCACTGATCTGGACCCGTCCCTCTGCCTCACCTGGCCTGGGTATGAAGTAAGGTGCTCTAAGAATCCCGCAGTAATTTAGGGCCGGAGCCACCCCCTGCTCGAGTCAGTGTGAGAGATTCCTGCTACCTTCCATGGGAAGAAGGCAAATGAAATCCCTTTCAAGTGTATGTTTTATAAAATATAGGTCATGAATTGAGTTTTCCAGTATCAAAGAAAAAATTTTAATAGACTTACAGCTTTCTTACTTTAATTACAGCTTCAACTTTTTCAACCAAATACAGAACCCAAAGCTATTTTATTATTTAGAAGGGCTTGCTCTCTTCAAATATTTCTGAAAAGTTGGACTTAGAGAACTTTCATGTTTTTCCTTCTCCTCTGATTTTCTGCTTCTGTGCATGGCTGGCTGCCTTTGTCTGCTGTGCTCCTGGGGGCAGCAGGCTGCTCACAGGATGCCTTGTTCTTGGGCAGGGGCAGGACTCTGTGTCCTAGTCGGGCTGGGCACCCTCAGCAAAGGTCCCTCTCTTGAGGATGATGGAGAGCCCCAGCAGCCCGGTGCTGTGGCCCTTGACCCCTCGGCCCCTTGGCCCCTCGGCCCCTCAGCCCCAGCTCAAACAGCCGCTTTCCTATCTGCCTTCCTGTTTCCCCTCCTACTTAGGCCATTTCACCCTCACACCAGCGTATTGATTGATACTGAAGCCATAAGCTGGACCAGCTGAGGAAGCATCTTCAGTGTGGCTTCACTGGAAACATGGACCCAAGCCACTGAAGCAGAGAGCAGACCAGAGCTGCTTCTGTGGGCGTCAATGCCCATGCATCAAGGTGCACGAATTGGAATTGACTCCCGGCAGTCCTGAGCCCTGGAAGCGCTGTGTGCTGCCCTGGGGGTGGGGCGCCCCGAGGCAAGGCCCCCCAGAGACCCAAGGCACAGATGCTGGGACCAGCCCCACCCCTCCTACAAGCACAGCAAGGCTTAATGAGGCAGAAACAGCTCATCCAGAGTAGCGGCGGGTTCTTCCGTGATGGCTGTCCTATGGCTTTCAGGAACAGGGTCCACTGTGTTGTAGGAGCAGCATGGCCATCTGAGAACCATACTGGGGGCAGGCGTGCTGGCTCAGGTCTGTAATCCCTAGAGCTCGGTAGGCTGAGACAGGACGATCACTGTAAGCTCAAGGCCAGCCTGGGCTACCCAGTGGATTCAAGGCCAGCTGAAACACACAGTGAGACTCTGTCTCAAAACAATGACAACAACAAACTGCACTACCCAGCCTCTGTTGCAGCTAGAGGCTACCACGTGATACATTACTGGCCAGCGAGCTACAGAGGTCCAGGAGGAATAAAGAAGAGAGCCGATTCAGCCAAGAGGGTCTTGGTGTCCTCTTCTGTCTATTTCGCTTTTACTGCCTGGGATAAGGACTTGATGGCTAGAACTCAAACAGCCACTTTGCTCTTTGAGGTACCCCAAAGGATCCAAATCATTTCCTGGGAAAGTAGGAAGAAAGATAGAAAGAGGCTGGATTCTGTTGCCCATAGACTACCACACCGGCCCAGGACTGATGCTAGGATTATTTTATATGAGATAATAAGAGTCTTATTTAACTCATTGTCACATAGAGTCTCTGGATATGTAGCCAAATCTAACAAGTGACATATCCAGAGCCATTCAATCACTAAGAATTACAGATCTAGATCATGTGACTTTGGGCCTGGCTTTTAAACCACTGTGCCCCACTGCCTGAGGCATTCAACCCTTCTGCATTCATTTCTTGGCACGGGCTGTCGGATGTTAAGCAGAAAATTGAATCCTTATTGGAATAAAAACGGTCTTCACCTCCTCCATTACCTTAGAGTGCTTTTCAGAAGGCCTTCTGGGTTCTCTTTGTCATTAGATACTTTTATTAGGTTAAAAACATGTTCTGTGCCTTGTCGTGGAAATGTTCTTGGCACGGCTGTTTTGATTCTCTGCCGCAACAATCTGTCTCCAGCGCTGATAAACTGAAAACGCTCAGCAAGGCACGCCATCACATGCGGTCACTTAGACCACTGCGCTGCCCTCAGGTCCCTGTCCTAGGGCTGCTGAGGGAGGCAGGACACAAGGGAACCTTGAGGAGGCTGCTTTCCTTGAGGGCAAGCAGCAGCGGGCCTGAATCATGAGAAAGGGCTGTCAGTTGCCAGGGCAGCGGGTGTGTCCCAGCGGAGATGCAACGGGAAGCCTGAGGCCACTGCTCTCCTTTCCAGACCTGGCTTCCAGTAAGGCCCAAGACTTGAGCGTGTGGGATAGACCCTGGGTATGACAAGGGCCATGGTCAGGTCCCCAAGAGGTAACAGTGAGAGCCAACAAGAAAGTGCAGCTCGGGCTTCCAGTGCTGCCCCAGGCACGGCAGAGAGACCAGGTACCAGCCCCTGCGGACCCTCCAGGGGCGTTCAGCGGAGGGAGGTTCACGGGGTCTCAGCAGCATCACCTAGCAGCTCGCAGGGGCAGGGAAGAAGTGCTCTGCAGGTCTGCGCAGCCAGGCTTCAGTGCTGGCTCCTTCTCCCGTCAGCTGTATTCTTTGGAGCCTCTTTCCCTCGCTGCGAATCGATGAGAGTCGCTGTTGAAGCCTCTTGCATGAGATCAGATTAAGCAAATAGGAGAAGATACTGAGCAGACGTGTTACTGAAGTCTCACTTGTGCACAAAATTAGAGACAACGTGTTTTCCATATGCTAAGTATTTGTGAAGAATGACCATTCAAGGTGTTTAGAAGGGTATTTTCTTCTCTGTCCCCCTTCCTCCTCCTCTTCTGCCTTTATTTCATATATAAAATGCACATCTGTGTATACATGGGTTTTTGTGAGACAGAATTCATGAACCATACAATTGACCAGTTGCCCACTGCAATGATTGGGTGGTTTCTACCACACTCGCAGAACTGTGCCGTCGCCACCAATACCCATCTTGCAACACTTCTGTCATCTCAGAGAGCAGCACTATAGCAGCAGATCTATTTCCTTTCTGTATAGGTTTGCCTACAGGGGAGCTTCTACATACAGAAGCACAGCGTGCACTCTCTGGTTGGGCTTCCTTCACGTTGCAGTAATGTTCAGGATCCATCTGTGTTGAATGCAGTGTGTATCCAGACTTCTTTCCTTTTGGTTGTCAAGGATAAAGTTGATTCTTAAAGTAAATTCTGCTCAGAATGCCAGAGGAGATGATGCCTTGGTTTGTAAGATGAATATGCGCCACCATTTGTCAAGATCGGTCTTCGACTGCGCCAGTTCAGAACTGCTTGAGATGGTAAGGTTGTATCACCTGCTGTCTTAGTTACTTTTTACTCGTTGCTGGGACAAATACCGACACTCAAAATGAAGGAAGGAAAGGTTTATTTAGCTCACAGTTTGTGGAGGTTTCAGTCCATATTCAGCTGGCCCAAGACTGTGTGCAACACAGCAGAGAGCATCCAGTTCATGGCGGCAGAACAGCAACAAAATGGTGGCAGAGGCAGCCACCAAAAAGGGCAGCAGAGCAACAGCAACATTTTGAGTCTGTCTCTCTGTTGTTCTTTATATTCCTATCAGGCTCTCTGCCTTAGGATATCTGCCCTAGACCACACCCATAGTCTCAGCCCTGCTCCGACTGATAATCCCATCAGTACTAAAACACATAATCCCAGTGACTTATGAGTCAAGTCTCAGTCTATAGAAGTCCCTGCCCAAAGACTACCATGAGGTTTTGGGGGACAACTAGACATAAACCATAACACCTGCTTACATACACAGGGCTGCTATGGAAATGAATAGTCGATGCTTGAATACAAGAATGTAGTACAGTAAAAGACACACTGCCATTAAGCCCTGGCAAGCTGCTCCTCCTCCTCCTCCTCCTCCTCCTTGCTTTGAACATACTTCTTGCCTCATTCTTTCGGCCTTCTGCCACAGTTCCTAGATGTCCTCTTTTGTGAGTGTCTTTATGAGATGAGATCAAAGCTACCGTGAGCACTGCAGCTCCATGCTATCCACTGGAAAGGCATCCACCTCCTGTGCTGGATTTGGCATCGTGAGACAGAAGGCGGGCTCTTCCTCAGAGTCAGAGCGGCAACGAAAGGTGCATGTTTTCAATCCATTCAGGACACTGAGACAGCCGTAACAACAGAGCTAAAGATATTCATGAGAGGACTTCCACAGCTGTCTTCAGAGTAGCAAGAATGATGGCATAAGTTGGTCAAAGTGGAGGAAAAGATTTTAACACCAGTGTGTCTTTTACTGTAATAATTTTTCACTTTAGCAATCACCATATTTTCCAATCACATCCCTTAAACTGCACCAGCACTCTGCTTACCTAGCAGTTTTGTTCCAGGAAATAAATGAGTCAATATACGTGCGTAAAGGGTGCACCCCTTCCTGGAGACAGCGTACCCTGTTCCATTTTGGTTTGTTCTATTGTTTTCTAGGCAATCTATTTTTTGTCTGCTTTCATATTCTCTCACTTGAAGGAATCCTTATCTGTAAAATTCCCATTGATTACATTTTTAAAATTACTCCAAAGAGTCTCCTAAGGGACCCACTGAGTATCTCTATTTGGAAAAAAAAAATCCAGTTGCCACTGAAATGTCAGGTTTTGTGGAGCTCTCCAGCGGCTCAAGTTCAATAGCCCTTCATGCATCTCCACCAACACCCAGGTTCCCTGAGGTGTGCTGACACCTGCCTCTCGCTGCCCAGGTACATTTCTATGATATCAGTGCTACAGCCAAGCCTGTGGCTCTAGTGAAAGACAGCTCTTGAAAACCGCCACCTCATGATCTTTCCCACCTTCCTGCAGGAAGGCAGGCAGGTGAAAGCGAGGGGTAGCCACCCTGCACCTTGCACAAGCCCCTGGCCCTTGGGGAGCACGCCAACCAGAGATCCCTGCTCCTTCTACAACCTCAAAGGCTCCTTCTCATGAGAGGCCCCAGGATGGGCGCTTTCTAACCCGTTATCCCAGTGAACTCATGGAAACACAGACAGATCAGCGCAAACAATGAGAGCAGGAGCCATGTGAGACTGAATCTGTCTGACCTCGAAGCCCATCTGTCTTTCAAGAAAACTGCACTCCTCTGTCCAGGCCCAGTTAATTACATCTTAGTCAGGCTCCTGTCCCCAGCAATGGGACCTATTTACCTTATTCACTAGTCTCTAACATGCCCAACCAGAGCTGGCCTCCAGCCAATGCTATGCACCTAAATGGAAATCTTTATTTGATTGCTTATGAGAGAGGCAACAGGAAAATAACGTGAATGGTAATGTGAGCTCCTGCTGGAGCAGAAGCTAGAAAGCTGCTCGGGTCCTGCCTGTCAGGAAGTATTTCCCTCCTAGCATGAGACAGTCCTACCATATCTGGTTCTAATTTCCATTTAAAGGGTAAGGCCAACTTACATCTTAAAAAGGGCAAACAGACCCAAATCGCACTGCTGGGAGCTGAGCCTGCGCGCCCGCCACGGGTAAGCTCCCTGCACCCCTCTGCCCCGCCTCTGCGTTCCTGCGACTAACTTCCTATTCCAGCCCAGACCCAAATCGCACCGCTGGGAGCTGAGCCCACGCGCCGGCTGGGTCAGGATCCTTGGCCTGCCTTCCCTTTCCCCGCCCCCCCCTTTTTTTTTGAACCCCTCCAGCCCAACCTGCAGCACTGAACCCATCAAATAGCCCGTTTGGCAACCGTTCCGGTCCACGAGCCTACCAGGACTATTCAATCCCAAAGCTCCACCTCCACCTATAGACCACATCCACCAGGATTCACAAAAGCTAGCAGCCAGAGCCCCAACACAAGAGTCAGGAACCTCTGTAGAAGAACCACCTTGGAGTCTCCAGACCAAACGCCCATAGACATAGCATAACACCACCAAAGTGCAGAGGTCACTTCCATACAAAATGATAACAACAAGGAGTAGGAGGCAATCTCAGGACCCGTGCCCACCCAAACCAAATACAGAAGACACTATCATGGAAGAAAATGAGAATTATACAGATGAACTCTCTGAATTAGTAGCAACTGAGGCAGACACACAAGTGCAGAAACTTATAGAGCAACTGAGATCAGAGATAACATCTGAAGTAAAAAAAGAAATACATGAAGTGGAAAAACGGCGGGAGAAACGTATAGAGGACATCAGAGCAGAAATAATATCTAAAGTTGACAAAGACATGCCTAAATCAATAGCATCCCAAGTAGGGGAACAACTACACAAAAGTAGAAAGGAGAACAGAACAGAAATAATCTCTGTATTAGAGAGAGAAAGGATAACCATAATGACAGACTTCAATACTATTAAAGAAGACATCGACAAAAAATTAGAGAAGAGAAAAATGATGGACTCCCTGACGGAGCAATATAGGAAAGACATAGATCGCAGGCAACAGTTTCAAAGAGATATACAAGAAAATAAAACCTCGATCACAAGTTGGCAGAGCCGAATGAACGAAAATGAAGATAGAGTTTCCAACCTTGAAGACACAGTTGCAGCCAGTGAAAGAGTAAGAAAGGATCTTTTAAAAACAACCAGAAAGCAGGAAAAAATAATTCATCATCTGCAAGACGATGCGAAAATGAACAACGTGA